>JAQZBX010079728.1:0-13951 GCA_029593785.1 Cabassous unicinctus | reverse complement strand
TAAAAAGACATGGCAAAGGACAGAGTTGGAGCAGTTTTTGATGCTGGAGTTCTGATGCTAATATTTAATTGCTGGAGTTCTGGGAAGTGAACACACAGAGGAGCCTGGTTGTGAGGAAAGAGAGAAGGTCCCGGGAAGAGAAACAAGCTGTTTGCCTGATAGTCTACAGTTGGGCTTGTGGAGCGAAGCAAAGCCTAGAGAGCCTCACAGTCTGTAGCTGACCTTGTGGAGATAGCAGAGGAGCTGAGCCCAGAGACGAGCAAGCCCAGGGAAGAGAGGAACCCAGGAAGCCTGAACCCTGGCAGACATCGGCAGCCATCTTGCTCCAACACGTGGCAATGGACTTTGGTGAGGGAAGTAACTTAGGCTTTATGGTCTGGTAACTGTGGACTTCTACCTCAAATAAATACCCTTTATAAAAACCAACCATTTTCTGGTGTTTTGCATTCACACCCCTTTGGCTGACTAATATAACCAGAAATGGGTTGGCTTTTACAATGGGAATTTTTTAGTTTATAACCTTACAGTTTCAAGGCTGAGAAAAATGTCCAAATCAAGGCGTCATCAGGCTATGCTTTCTTCCCAAAGACAGGGTGCCAGAGATCCTAGACTCCTCTGTCACATGGCAAGGGACATGGCAGCACCTGTGAATCTCTTTCTTCTCTTCCTGGTCTCATTGCTTTCAGTTTCTGGCTTCCATGGATTTCTCTCTCTTTCTTGTGGCTGTCTCTCTCTCTCTTCTGTGGCTTTCTTTCTCTCTGTATTCATCCTGTTTATAAAAGACTCCAGTAAGAGGTCTAAGATCCACCCTGGGTCACATCTTACTTGAAATACCTAATCAAAAGGCTCTTAACTGAACCTAATCAACCTAATCAAAAGTTCCTACCCACAATAGGTTCATACCCACAGAAATGGACCAGCCTTAAGAACATGATTTTCTGGGTACACACAGTCTCAAATTACCACATAAGGTGTGACCCGCCTCAAACAGGATGGATCTTAATCCTATTACTGGAGTTCTTTATAAGCAGAATGAAATTCAGACAGAAACGAGAGAGAAAGCCACAGGAAGTAAGAAGCTGAAGTTCAACGGAACTCAGAAGAAATCTGAGAGGCCAGGAGAGGCTGCCATGTGCATTGTCTTGTGACAAAGGAGCCAAGGATGAAGGATAGCTGGGAGCCAGTCCCAGAGTGCAAATCTGTGGGAAGAAATCATTGCCTTGAGGATGCCTTGATTTGGATTTTCTGTTAGCCTTAAAACCATGAGCAAATAAATTCCAATTGTTTAACCTAACCCATTGCATGGTATTTCTTTTCTTGAGCAACCAAGGAAACTAAAGCAGATTTTGATACAAGGAGAGTGGATGTTGCTACTGCAAATACCAAAAATGTGGAAATGGCTTTGGAATTGGGTAATGGGTAGAGGCTGGAAGAACTGTGAGGTGCGTGACAGAAAAGACCTGGCTTGTTTTGAAGAGACCGTTGGGGGAAGATGGATGTTAAACGTACTCCAAATGAGGACTTAGAAGAAAATGATGAGCATGTTATTGAAAACCGGAGGAAAGGCGATCCTTGGTTTAAAGTAGCAAAATTGAGTTCTGATATTAGATGGAAGGCAGAACTTGAAAGCAATGAATTTGGATATTTATCTAGCTTCCACACAAGCTAAGTGTGGAAGGTGAAGCCTGGTTTCTCCTTGCAGTTTATAGTGAAATGAGAGAGGAAAGGAATAAGCTGAGAACTGAACTCCAGCATACAAAGAAACCAGAAATTTATGGTTTGGAAGATTCTGAGCTTATCCAGATAGTGTACTCTGGGACTAGAGCCAGAAATGGTTCTAACAGGGACCTACCTGAGCTTCTGGAAAGGGAGCCCACAGGGAATAGGGCTCCACGTCAGGGTTTAACTGAACATGGATCCAAGTCAGCCATTTCAGTGGAAGCCCAGATTGGAAATGCAGTTATCCCAGAAGGATCTGTGGAAAGCTCTATTTGTCTGACAGCTTGAAACTTTATGAAATGCATGCAAAGCCAACAAGTTTTTTTGAAATTTGTATGAATGGAACCACTGCAAACCTGGACTGAAAGAGACAGAGAAGGGACAATTGAAAGAAGAATGAGTTCAAGAGAATAACCATGGAAGCTGAGGTCTGGACAGAAGAAATCTCCTCAGGCTAAGAGAATGGTCCTACCCATGTTGTGGAAAAGGTGGGTCCTTCCCTGAGCTTGAAGGGGGTGGACTCTGCACCCCATTGTTCAGGAAGAGTGTTGTCACCCCAATGCTTGGATTGGTGGGCCTGTACCCCAGGGTTCACGGAGAGCCTGACCACCACTCCAGTGCTCAGAGAGGATGGACCCTTCACTTCAGTGCTGGGGGAGAGATGGCCGCTTCACAAGCACTTGAAAGGGGTGGGACCGCTGCTCCATCAGGCCTAGAGGACAAAACGTGGACCCATAGATGACTCTCAGACCTTGAAATCTAAGAGTTTCAGAATTATTTGGGGCCCGTGACCCATTTTCCTTCAATTTTCTCCCTATTGGAATGGGAATTCTATCCTATGCCTGTCCCTCCATTGTATATTGGAAGCAGATAACTTGTTCTCCAGGTTTCACAGGTCCACAGACAGAGGGAAATTGTGCCCCAGGACAGACCACACCTACAACCGGTTTTGATAAGACTTTGTACTTAGCATTGTTTCTGAAATGAAGTAAGGCTTTTGGGAGGTGGTGATAGAATGAATGTATTCTCCATGTGGGGAGAACACGTCTTCTTGGGCTCCAGAGGGTGCAGTGTGATGGCTTGGAGCTGTATGTACCTCAGAGAGACATGCTCTTAGACTCAACCCATCCCTGTGGATGTGAGCCATTGTAAGCAGGAACTTCTGATGGCTACATCAGTTAAAGTCTAGCCTGCCTCAATCAGGATGGATCTTAATCCTATTACTGAAGCCCTTTATACACAGAATGAAATTCAGACAGAGAGAGAAAGCCATGGGAAGTAAGAAGCTGAAATTCAACAAAACTGGAAGAGAAGGGAAAGGCCAGGAGAGGCCGCCATATGCTTTGCCATGTGGCAGAGGAGCCAAGAACAAGGATGGCTGGCAGCCCCCCCGCCAGAATGCCAGTTTTCAGGAAGAAAGCATTGTCTTGATAATTGCTTGATTTGGACTTTCTCTTAGCCTCACAATTATGACCAAATAAAGTTCCCATTGTTTAAGCCATTCTTTTACACGGTATTGTCTTGTGCAGCCACGGAAACTAACACAGCTACCCCAAGGAAGGAGGAGCCTTTCCTGGTATGTGGGTTTCCCCAGAGGATGGAGCTTTGATTCCTGACCCCCATTACTTGCCTTGTGCCGGGAACCCATGAAACATCTTTTGAGTGATCATTTCAGGCAGTACACTCTCTCTAACACTGCTCCTAGCAGATGCCATTCTTTTCTTTGGGGAAACCCCTTCTTTTCATGAACCCATTTTCACCAGAGGCTGCCATGATGAGTTCAGTCAAGGAAGACAGGGTGGTGTGGGAAGGTGTTGGCTTGCTCAGTCCCCCTACAGCTGGGGAAGATGTTCCTGTCATTACAGGAAAGGTCAATCGGAGTAAACTGATGATGAATGGAGATGCCTAGGCTGCGTGGCTGACAGGTGTCATTTCAAATGCAACTTGCTGAGACATCCTGCGGTCACGTCATTTCTCTGAGCCACAGTCTCCTTGGGTGGAAATGGGGGGCTTGGACAAAGGCTCCATTCAGCTCTGAAGGGTAGGACCAGGGAGGAGAAAAGCATGGGTTTGGGTTAGCAGCTCCAGTCCCTGCTGGCTATTCACTAGTCGTGAGGAATTGATAAAGGCCAGGCTGGCCAACCCGAGAATCATGAGCAAATAAATGACGACGGTTTTAAGCTCCAACTTGGGTGATTTGACTTTAATTACATAATTGGACCCCTCTGAGTCTCAGTTTCCTCTTCTGTAAAATAAGCACGGTGCCCACCTCTGACGATGGTGGTAAGGAGAAGGCAAGGCCAGCAGGGCTCTGATCAGAGGAGATGTCTGTCATGGGTTGCTACTGGAATAAATGATTTCCAAAGTGTACACCATCTTTGCCAGCTTTTGAGAGAACTTGAATCTTGAAGGCAGGAAAAGCAATTAGAACTAGTGTGCTCATGTGGGTCAGGGCAGGAGGCATGCACGAAACCCCAGAGGACTCATTCCAGCCCCTCAGTACTCATCCCGGAGACAGAAATGAGAAGGGACCAGTGAGCATGAGGGGACAACATCCATCAAACTGGGACCTCTCAGCCTGGCCAGATCAGGCAGCCCGTCGGGATCTGTTCTTACTGGAAAGACACAGTGAGAAGCCAGCCACTCTCTCTGACATGCTCCCCCAAGCATCCCAGCTTGTCTTCATAGTGTGTTGACAATTTTGCACCCAGGGCCATGTCCTCATGGAGCAACATCCCTAGAAGGCACAAAGGCAGGAGGTGAAACAGCAGACCGTGCAGCTGCGCGCTGGCAGATGATGCCCTGGCTGTTGGAAAACTCACTCTCCAAGCTTCATTTTGGCCCCCGAGCGCTGGTCAAGCCTGATTTCCAGAACCTCCTCGTCTTCCCTTCCTGCAGAGTTCTGCCACATCCATCTTTTGAGCCGGACTCACCGTAGAGCGATGGGGTTGGCAGCTTTGAAGGAGATGAGTGTGGGGGTGAAGTTTGAAGCCAGGCTTGCCTGCAGAGAAAGATTTGTCAGGGCAGCCTGGCGATGCCTCTGGCATGCTGAAGAGAAGCTTATTGTCCAAGCCAGAAATACCTGGAGGAAGAGAACAAAGGGAAGGCCAGATGCTTTCCCCCAGTGAGACGGTCACCGTGGAGAGGAGCAGCCGAGTGGTGACACGGAGCAAGAGGCCGAGGCCAAAGAAGAGGGCAGAAGGACGAGGGAAGCCAGCACAAACAGAGCCTGCACGGGGCGAGGCAGTGCCGGGCTCTGTCTGACAACGTGGGACGTGTGTTTGGACAGTCAGAATCCATTTCCTTTTCCTGGGTGGCTCTGGCGCTGGCCAGTGCTGCTCTGCTGAGCGTGCTGGGCGTAGCACACGCCTCCGTACGTGTGCTCCTCGCACACAGACGTGCCCTGGTGCACACCACAGGTGTGTGTGACCCCACTTCAGAAGCTCTGCAGAGCTGCTAGGAAGGTGGAGTTGTTGGCTGCCTGCCACACCAGGGACCCCTGAGGACCCCGCTGGGGATTTCCTCCTTCCACCCTCCCAGCCAGCGTGTACTGCAGGTCCCGGCGCTCTCCACTTATGGAACCCAGGCCAGAGAGGCTGTGCATGCCCTGCCCAAGGTCCCACAGTGTGACAGTTTGAATTTGGTGAATTCCAAAAAGAGAAATACTATGTTTTTGAACTAATCCAGTCCTGTGGGTGTGAGACCCTTTTGATTGGGCTATGTCAGTGAGGCGTGGCTCAGGTTGAGTCTCCGCCCCCTTGCTGGGTCTTATATAAACGGAGACACAGAGAGAGAGACAGGGGATGGGAGCACTGCCGTTTTGGCCTGGCTGTGTGTGAGAGAGGACCCCAGGTTCGCCTACAGCTACAGAAAGGCAGAGAAGCCCTGTATTAGTCAGCCAAAGGGGTGCTGATGCAAATTACCAGAAATCTGTTGGCATTTATAAAAGGGTATTTATTTGGGGTAGAAACTTACAGTTACCAGGCCACAAAGCATAAGTTACTTCCCTCACCAAAGTTTGTTGCCACATGTTGGAGCAAGATGGCCGCCGGCATAGGCTTGCGTCTTTCCACAAGGCCAGCTGTACACTATCAGGCGAACGGCTCGTCTCGTATCTTCCGGGGACCTTCTCTCCTTCTTCACGACCAAGCTTCTCTATGTGCTTACTTCCCCTGGTTCCAGCATTAAAACTCAGCACCAGAACTCCAACTCTGCCCTTTGCCATGTCTTTTATCTATGAGTCCCCACCCACCAAGGGACAGGGACTCAATGCCCTACTGACGTGGCCCAATCAAAGCCCTAATCATAATTTAATTGTGCCCAGAGGAACAGACCAGTTTACAAGCATAATCCAATGTCTATTTTTGGAATTCATAGATAATGCCAAACTGCTACAAGCCCTGAGAGGCTGAGAGAGGTCCCCGAGTCTGGAATCAGCATAGCCCAGAGGCATGGGAAGAGGCTCCCCAAGGGGCTGGACCCAAGGAGCTGCCCAAGGCTGAGGAGACGAGCCATATGCCTAGTAACCCACAGCTGACCTCGGGGAGAAAGCAGAGCAGCCAAGACTGAGGGATGAGGCCTGGAAAGAGACAAGCCCTGTGCCTGGGTGCCCACAGCTGGGCTCCAGGAGATGGTGAGTCCAGAGGTGAAAGCAGGGACCTTGGCAGGGATCAGCCACCATCTTGCTTCACCACGTGGCAGGACCACAAGATCACCAGTAGCTGACTTGGGTGAGAAAGCACCTCTGATGATGCCTTGATTTGGACTTTTCATGGCCTTGGAACTGTGATTTTTACCCTAAATAAAATTCCCATTATAAAAGTCAACCTGTTTCTGGTACTTTGCATTGGTAGCCCTGTGGCTAACTAAGACACAAGGTAAGTGCAGGGCTGGATCTTGAACCTAGGCCAGTCTGAGTCCAAAGCCCACCCTCTTAGCCGCTCTGCTACACTCTCTTCTAAAGACCCCCGGTCAAGCCTCCAAACAAGAAGGAGTTATTTTGGCCATGGAGGCATATTTTCAAACTTAGCTGTGCTCGAGGAGAGGCTGACTTCTACTTGTGACGGTGGGATAGCGGGGTGAGGGTCAGGGCACAGCCCCAGGCTTCCGGCATTGTTTAACACCAGATGGAGAGGGCAAGGCATCCCCTGGGAGTCAGACCCAGGCTGGAAGTGTGTGCCCTGGCTGTCTGTCTGTCTCTAGTTTAATGCCCACTCCAGGGCCTGTTGAGCCAGGCCTGGGAACCCGTGCCCTACAGCATGGCCAGCCGCATGCTGACCCCAGCCTGTGTCCATAAGAGGCTAGAGCTGGCGCTGCAGCCTGAGAGCCAGGACAGACTTGGTGCTCATCCTTGGGCATCCCAAATGCTGGCCTGGGGTCCTGCTCGAGGATCACCTCCCCTGGGAGTAAAACTTCTGGGGTCCCCACCCCCTAAAGGTCTGATCCTGTAAGTTTGGGGTAGTCTCCAGGAAGCTCCCTTTTTCAAAGCTCTGCCAATGATTTCTACATTGAGCCAGACATGGCAACTCTGCTTCTAATCCACAGACAATGGCAAAGTCTGAGCACAAGTACTGGGCTGAGGACCCTTGATTGGCAGCTTTATTCGACCCGTGTCTCGTTTGTCCAAGCATCGTATGTTCATTCATTTGCCGGCATTCACCCTGCATCCACCAGCTGTGTTGCTGGGCGTGGGTGATACAAAGGTGACCAGTGATTTGTGTTATCAGTAAGCTGATCATGGCCTAGCAGGAGGCAGACGTGTTAACATGTGGGCATGTGGCAGTGTTATAGGTGCCAAGGTTGCTGGAGGGTACTGCTTAGAAGAGCTCAGGATGCTGGGGTACCGCTCAGCATCACAGATAACTGAGAAGCAGGGGGTACCACTCAATGTAATAGATGCCCAGGATGCTGGGGATGTCACTCAGTATCATAGATGCCTGGGATACCAGGGGTACTGCTCAGCATCATGGGTACCCGAGAAGCAGGGGTATCTCTCAGTGTCAAGATGCCCGGGATACCAGGGGTACCAATCAGCATCACGGATACCTGAGATGTGGTGGGTACCGCTCAGTGTCATAGATGTTTGGGATGCCAGGGGAACCGCTCAGCATCATAGACACCCTGCGATACCAGGGGTACCACTCAGCATCATGGATACCCAAGATGCTGGGGGTAGCTCTCAGCATCACAGATGCCCAGGAAGCAGGGACTTTTGGGTGGAGGGACAGCTTGGACCTGAGCCCTCCTGGACCAGGAGGCCCTCTAATGGAGCCTCCGTGGTCTGTGCCTGCACCAACCCTGGCTGATTTTTTGCTACACAGACACGTTCCCATGGGCTGCAGCCTGACCACCTGGTGGGCCGTGGGTCACGACCCCATCATGCTGCCTCTCCGTGGCTCATCCCCAGCCTGCCAATCAGAGTGGGGCAGGGCCTAAGGTCTTGATCAGGCAGCACCAGCAGAACGACAGGGTTCAGTGCAGAAGGAAAGGGCAAAGCTTGCAGACAGGCTCATGCCAGAGAGCAGGTTCAGGGCACTGAGTGGTGGAGCTGCTGGGGGCATTTGCACCCAGGAGCCAGACCGGCAGCAGGGGTAAGGGAGGAGCCGTGGGTCATGAGCCAGAGATCCAGGCCTGAAGGGTATGTGGCCTTGGGTGGGTTGGCTCCCCTCTCCGGATTCAGTTTCTTTCCTTCTAAAGGAAGGCATTTGTTTGAGGGCGTTTCCAAGGTCACTGGTGGTTTTAATATCTATTTTTATTCTCTTTTTTTGTTTTGTTTGAAGTTTGTTTTTATCTTTACTTTTTTGTTTAGCTATTGATGTATTTTGTTTGTTCTTTCTGTTAGCTTTAAAATTTTGCAACTTCACTCTTTGTTGAAAGCAGGGGCCTTGTCATTGTGAGAGTGACAGGTGGCACCTGCCCTGGGGGCAATCTCTGTAGGATACCCAAGGCTGTTCAGAGCCAACCAGAAGGGGTCTTGGGTCTTATCAAGTCAAATGAGTGAAGAAAGATGGTTTCAAGCTGACCATCAAATAGCAAGGATGGTAATAGGGATGGCCTTAGAGGACAGAGGACAATGCAGGTGGAAACAAATGACCTGGCAGAGGACGCAAGGCCTCCCCGTGTCATCACGGCCTTCCTCTCCAGTCCTGATTTTCACTGCACTGCCTCTCACACCCTGAGCTTCTGCCAAAGCAAGCAGTCCCTTCTGACCCAGAAGGCAGTACCCTGACCCAGAAGGCTCTTTCAGGTCCTGGGCTGTCAATTGCATTGACTGCCTCCCTGTCTCTGGGCGCTTAGCAACGGGACTTTCAGGTCCCTTCATGAAGAGGTGAAGTCCATACGCCTGGGCTGGGCTGGTGACTTGCTTTGGCCAATAAAATCTGGTGGAATGAGGGTGAGTCAGTGTTGAACCCAGGCCTCAAGGACCTTGGAGGCATCTGCTGTGCCTCTTGGATCCCTGCCTTTGACAAGGGAACAAACCTGAACTGCCCTGCTGGAGCACATGAGACGAGTCGCCCAGTCGTCCCCACACTGTACCCAACAGCCAGCCAACCTCCAGGAGCAGAGCCGCCTGGCTGACCACAGCTAAGTGCAGATGTATGAGGGGCCAAGGCAAAGGCGGAAGAGCCACCCGGCAGAGCCCAGCTTGCGCTGCTAATCTGCAGTCGTGAGTTTAAGAAATGGTTGTTATTCTAAACAACCAAATTTTTGGTGGTAGTTTGCTATGCAGCAATAGGTAACGGATACATATTTGTTTGCTCATGTTAGCTCCATGGTTCAGCAGATACTGGGGCCATCATTTTCCGTGTTACCCGTTGTCCTGGGTACATGGGAGACCACACCCCCAGGCCCTTTGAAGTTGGTGGGGCCGTGCGAGTATATCTAACTGATGGGTGGTGCCCTGGGTCACTTCTGGATTGAAGCAGTAACAACACTGTTTGACCTTCCAGCTCTTTCTGTCCTTTCTGTGGCCACCAGGAGGCCATGTATTTAGATGGAAGAGAACCACTAGGACAGCAGATTTCCCATGAGTGAAAAACAGATCTTTGTTGGCTTAAGACTCCAGGATTCATGTGTTGCCTTTGCAGAACCAGCCCATCCTGACAAGCAGAGGCACCATCAGCTCCAAACCTGCCACGGGACAGCACCGAGGACCCAGGAGTGCTTTGCAGCCTGAGCAGATTGACGGCCACGGCCGCTTAGGAGGACACTCTGTTGGAGGGCAAGTGCCGTGTCACCCCAACCTAGGACATTTCACACCCAGCTTGCTGGAGGTGACACTGGGGAAGCATGTGTGTGTGTGTGTGAGACTGTGGGAGGTAATGCTGAGTCTTTCATTTTCGCACAGCTGCCTCGGGCTGGGGTCCTCAAGGCAGGGGGTCAGATAGCTCACCCAGGACCCTCCCTTGCTCAGAATCTTTCCATGGCTTTCCACGGCTATTTGGATAGACTCAAAATCCCACAGTGCTGTTCTGTTGGACCAGACTATTCCTCTCCACCTGTCCCATCCCTCCCTGCTTCCTCCAATGCACTCCTACACATCCTACACATCTCACGCAAAGCTCTCTTTGCCCCCAGGCAAGGTTAGGTCCCTGTGTTATATTCTCTTAAACTGCTGTCCCCTCCAGAGTCCTTGGTACAATGGCACCCAGACAACTATTTAGGAAATCTATTTGTTTGACTTCTTAGCTCGGGGAGAAAAACAACAATATATCATTCATTCATTCATTCATTCATTCATTTGTTCATTCAGCTAATAATGACTAATATCTACCCAAGGAGCATGCAAAGTGCTGTGGCTACAGGCAGGGTCTCTCATCTCACAGAGCTGGGGGGTTTAGTGGGTGGGAGACAGAAAAGGTTCAAGGAAGCAGCTAAGCCAGCCCATTCCAAGAGTGGGCGTGCTTGGAAGCCTGGGGTGCTTCCTGGGCTGGTGGTCCTGAGGCCTGGGAAGAGGAGGGCTCACTGTCTGGTTTAATTTTGGATCCTGGGATCCACAGCAGCTTTGCTGGCACACAAGCCACATCCAGGCCAGGGTGGCACAGGCGAGGGCCAGGCATCCCCTGGGGACCCACGCTGACCCCCGATCCCCCCTTGTCACCTGTGCTGGCTTGAATGCTCCCAACATGCCCGCCTTCTCTCTCTTCATGGTGGCTCATTTCATGGCTTGACAGAAGCCCTTTGCAGAGACAGAGCCACCAGCAAATGACGCTGAGTTCTTGAATCCATTTGAACTGCTGTGGAATTTCATTCTCTGGGGGGTCCCATGGATTCAATGCAGATTGGCCATGTCTACAAGTGTGAATTTTGGGACAATTGGAGCACAGGAGTTTCTTCTGCCTTTTAACTGCTGGATAAACAACACGGCCTGAAAGGACAATGGCTCTAGGAATTGGTCTGGAGAGATGCAGAAAGTTCTTCTCACAGAGCCCATGTCAACCTCGATCACCCACTTGCACAACAAATTATGCCTCTCGGTGTGCACGTGTCTCCCACACTGGACCACTGACTCCTCCAGAGGGGCCGCACACGGGACTTAGGGCACAGCCTGTCCAGAGAATTTGGCAAATGAAGAGGGAACGATTTCTGGAAGTTTTGTTTCTGGAACTACAGAGCAAACCTCTGTGTGTGAAAGTGCTTATGCTCACACATGAGCATGCATGTGTTCTCCAACTAGGAGAGGGCTGCCCAGTTTCCCAACTTCCAGTGAAGGAAACATGGCACCAGGGCATCTCCTGGCTTAGTTTCGGGGCCTCACTGAGTTCACAGTCCTCCTTGGAGACGCCTGCCAGAAGCTTCCATCCTAAAGGAGGGCAGCAGTGTCTTGGGAGTCCGATCCAGACCTGGCCATGCACACATCCAGGCTTGTGACTCGGCACAATCTTCCCCAAGGCCCCCCCCGCCCCATGTGCTGGCAGCACGGCAGCCCTTCACCTGGGGCCCCCAAGCAGGGCGGCTGCCCACGGTCTTGGTGATGCTCAGCGGTTCTCTTAGCATCACTCATCTGCGGGTCTACCTTCAGGGGTGGGGCTTGGAGAAGGTTCTGGTGGCCATGTCTAAGTTGCCTCCTTTGAGTTATTGTTCTGGGTTTATCCTTTTCCAGTGTGCCGAGTGCATGATCCGATTCACAGAAGCCAGCATATCGGCATCAAGGCCGTTCCGCTGCAGTATTTCTTCACCCCTCAGGGCACATCTGTTCTCATGACTTGGGATATGAAAGGCAGTGGTCAAGGGGGATAATGGGTAGAAAAGCGGCTCTCCATGGGAGGCAGGTTGCATTTCTGATTGCCACAACTGTGTGTGTGTGTGTGTGTGGGGTACTGGCATCCAGTGGGTGGAGGCCAGGGATGCTGCTAAACACACAGGACGTCCCCCATAACAAAGAATGACCTGGCGCCGAGCGTCTGCTGCTGAGGTTGAGAAATCCTAGTGCAGAGTGTTTGGCAAGCCACGTAGCAGGTGTGTGCGCCCTGGGAGCGTTGTCACGGCTGTTACTATCTGGAAAGAGTCCTTTAGACAGTCAGAGGATACTTGTACCCTCGCCCTGCCTCCCCGTGACCAGCTGTCTGGCCTTGCACCCATCCCTCCCATCTTGTTAGTCTGAAGCGAAATGACCCGTGACTCACATCTTTGTCAGGAGGGTCAAATGAGATGACTGAAATAATTGTCAAAAGCTTTATAAATTACAGGTAGTAGGCATAATCCCCATCCCCACCCCAATAATATCTAAGAGCCTTCCAGTTTTAAATCTGACCTCTCCTCATCAAAGAACTTCCCTGCAGAAACAACATTGCTTGTGTGTGCACACGTCCGATTGACTCCACGAGCGAGGCTTGGAAGTTGCATATACAATGCTATGATTAATGAAAGGGCGTTAATAGTCAGAATCTGCATAGAATTTCCTCCTTGGAGACATCATTAGCCCCAATGTTTCTTATAGAAGGTCCGCCATCTGCACGTGAATTATGTTCCAACTCTCTTCACTTTGAAGTTTCCATATCTCATTAGGGGCTTCCTGTTTCTTGGGAGCAGGTCATCTCTAGGATGCTTTGTTGTTTTGAGATTTTGTGTGTGTCCCCAGCAAACTCAGTTTCAAAGAAGAGGAACTCTGAGGACTGGAGGATGTTGCAGTCGCAGAGATGGGGATAGAGGGGTGGCAGCCTGCAGCATGGAGAGGGGTCCAGAGGCTGACCCCTCCAGGGGCTGTGGGACCAAAGCTCAGTGTGCAGCTGCCTGGCGTGGCCTGGGGAGGGAGGATGGTGGGGTGGGGCCCAGGATGGGGTGATGGATGCACAGGGAGATGAATTTCAATGGGAAAGAAGTTGAAGTGAAATTCCCTGGAATTGAGGTTGGGTTGAGTACAGAATGAAGACACAGTGCCAATGGGAGGCAATAGAGGGACCCTAGAATCCCAACAAGGCTAAAGAGGAATGATGATCAGGGAGGAAGGAGAAGGAAAGGGAGGCGGTGGTGGCCAGAAATGGATGTTTGCATTATCCAGGAGGCTCCACCCAACTCAAAGTCTCAGGTGGGGGTAACCAAGGTGGGGAGGGGTCCCTGTGGGGTAACTGAGGTGGGGAGGGGTCCCTGGGGGTAACTGAGGGTGTGGGGTCCCCTGGGGCATGCCCCAGGTGGGACTACGAATGTTGCCCATACGTGGCTTCTGAGCTTCCAGGAACCTTGCAGCCTGAGGAGGGGTCCCTCCTTCGGAGGCGCTGGTTGCTCCCGGGGGAGCATGGAGCAGGGGTCAGCACTGCTGGGCCAGGTGGAAGGATGGAACTCTCTGCAGCAAAACCACGTCTGGATCATCGCAGAGACCCCAGCCCAGCACCTGGTGATGTGCCCGGGCCGTGCCTGGCCTCGTGACAGCCGCCCTGGGGCTGGGGGCACAGTCTTCCACAGGAATGTGCGTCAGCTTGAGACGAAGGTCCTCACTGCGACACAGGAGCTCCTGCCCCGGCCACCTCTCCCCAGACCCATCTCCAGGCAGATGCGGGCAGCCTGGGCTCACAGGCTAGGAAGCTGGGAACCTGCTCTGGCTGGCGTGCACGGGGCAGCTTCTCGAGGGGCGAAGGAGGACAGGCTGGGGGCCGGCACAGCTACTGGCTGACGCTCGGCAAACCTGGGCAGAAGGGCGCACCCTCGAAGGATGAATGAGACGCTGCCGCCGCTACACTTCCCTGCCTGCGGCTGCCTCCTCTCTCTCCATGTCCATCGGGAAAACAGCCCAAGT
>JAQZBX010079727.1:0-13937 GCA_029593785.1 Cabassous unicinctus | reverse complement strand
TGAGAATGAAAGATTAAGAAAAGAAAATAAACAGCTAAAAGTTGAAAGGGCCAGACTTCTAAAAGGTCCAGTAGAAAAGGAGCTGGATGTAGATACTGATTTTGTAGAAAAATCAGAGCTCTGGAGCTTGCCACCACATTCAGAAACTGCTGCAGCCTCTTCAACCTGGCAGAAATTTGCAGCAAATACTGGGAAAGCCAAGGACATTCCAATACCCAATCTTCCTCCCTTGGATTTTCCATCTCCGGAACTTCCCCTTATGGAGCTCTCTGAGGACATTCTCAAAGGATTTATGAATAATTAAAATGGAAGGCCATAGAAGAGGTGAGAAGAGGAAATAATACCATTAATCAAGCAAAAAATATTAAAAAAGGGAAAACCACATGCCAAGGCGAGCCCAGAGATGCACCATCATCTGGCATTGTAGGAGAAGAGGCGTTGCCAGGACTTGGAAAACAGTCACTGTGAAATATGTCGCATATCTGAATTACTGACTTGAGCTAATGATTCTGGACTTGGCAGACACTAAACTCTTGAAGAAAGCTCACTTTTCTCCTGATACAAACCAAATGGCTACCTGGAATAATTTTTTCAAGCAACAATTTCTTTTCTTATCTTCAGGGTTAAAATGTATAAAAGTATGTTATGTGTAGTTAATCTATAATGCCATAAATGATAATGCCCTAAATAATATGATAGCCTGAGGGGCTGCCTTGTATTTGATACATGCTTTCTATCATGCATTGATTGTATGCATTTTGTTAATGCACATTTTCTTTGTTTAAGTAAGGTGTGTGAGGTACATACCTTTCTAGATGAAACTCTATGTGCCACACTTTGCACTACTCATAACATAATGATAACCTCAAGACTATCAGGAGAAATATTTAAATTTCCATTTTATGAAGAAAGGAACCAAATTATTAGTTACGCTTTTTTAAAAATTACCAGTTTACATAATTAATCAGGGTGCATTTTTAAGTTCTAACTTTTTTTGTTTATTGTGTAACGCATCATTTGAAAATACCAAGGAAATATCCTTCTGTTTTTAATGATGCATGAGTGGAAGTAATGCTAGTTGGCAGTATTTGATTGTAAGAAATCAATAAAATAATTGTGTTTTATACCGTTGAATGTGGTTGGTATTAAAAGCAAGTTTTGTATGGTTTCTTTCTGTGTTGTAAACTTTGAATATGAATTTTAACAGATGTAAAATTATTAATTTGGTGTGTTAACCATTTTTATTGTTTCATAAGTCAGTTTCCCCTACAATTAGGGTGAGAGTACACAGAAATTCCTGAAGTTTGTGTTCCTAGCCTTTTTCTTGACTCATCATACATGGTAAATGCTCAGAGCTATGCCAGGCTGGAGGCAACTGTTCCTGTAGGCACCTGCCATCCACCCAGAGCATGTGGCTGGGGAAGCACTGCCTTGGCATTCTTCTCTATGCAGAGTCTGAAAATGTTCCAGGAATGGGAAGGGTGGTAAGCTGCTGGGCGTGTTTATTGTGTACAAATATGGGAGTGACAGAATATGGATGAAGACCATACTGCCTCCTGCTAGGGAATTAAGGACAGTGGTGGTTGAGGGAGTAGGGTTGGGCTCTCATGTTCAGTAATGAAATTAACCCAAGTAGGTTCAAATGAAGTGAACAATTCAGAGGTAATATTTTTCCCTGTCCCATCTTACTGCAGATGAAACCGGTAAACTAGCCCTAAAGATATCTTAAGAGTTCTATTATCTGTTAAAAGTTGAATGTTACTTAACATGTCCATCTCAGTTGTTGTATTGTCAGACTTTGAGAACACTTTGCTTGCCTAGCCATTTCTCTTTTAAGAAGTAGGATGTGCTTTGTTTGACTTGAGCACTTTCTAAATTCCGTTCTCTTCTTCTGCCACTACCTCTTCTCTTTCTCCACTGCTTCCCTCCCCCCCCACTCCCCACCCCCCGCTCATAGCAGACTTATGTCTATTTTACATGATTCTCTTTCTATGCATTTCCAAAAATAAATACATGTTAAATAGACTAATTTTACTTTTCCATTGTCTTTGAAGCTCTTATTTGCACTATTTAGTACCACTGTTTAATCTGCTTTGTAAGTTTTATGTTTGGGTCTGTCACTAGAATGTATGTGCCTTTAGAGCACAACTACATGGTATACAGCACAATGTCTGAGTAGATACTAGAGGAAAAAAAAGACTGCTGTTGGATTGTAGGACCTAGCCTCTGGGAAATGGCCCATCTCCTGACTGAGGTTCCTAGCTGTTTAGGTGTCTTCTCTTTGTCTTGCATGAAGCACCACTGGAAGGGATTTAAGAATTAGTTTGCTTCCTCAAAATCACATTATGCATGTGCATGTAATTTAGTAGGCTCTTTTCCTTCCTTATTCAATGGTGGCCTCTTTCAGTTGAATTCAGATAAAAAGTGGCAAAAAATACCCTAGTCCTGAGTTCTCATTTTCAGCTTTTCACAAAGTCACAACAAAAACCTTCTTCTCAGAAAGTTTGTATGTAGTACCTTAGCTGCCATGGTAACCATAGATAATCCATACTACCTGGAAACCATACTTAAAAGGGAAGAGGACAATGTTTTCAAAATAGTTCCTTCAAAACAACTCTATTCCCAGGGTTTTACCAAGGCTATTGAAATACTGAAAATATTTTATTTTGTGTCTAGGTAAGTCAATTCGAAATGTTAAATACATTTATGATCTTTCTGTTTTTAATACTTTCTGGATAGCTTTTTGTTTTGTTTTAATTTAGTTTGGATGTCATCATTTTTAGGTTAAGACCTGCTCTTTTATATATAAACAAATTAAGGCACAGAAGATTATTGTATACTAGACTGGAAGCAGAGCCAAGAGCAAAGGTGCTATTTTTACTGGGTCACACTGAGGTGGCGTTGCTTAGTTTTCCTATTGTGAACCAAGGGACCTGGTCATTCAAACTTTATTACACATTTTACCACTCAGCTACTCTCACCTGCCCAAGGAGGAGTTGGGGGCCCTCTGGTGAAAGGTATTTGTCTTTACATTCAGCAGTAAAAAGCCTTATGGGTAATTAGCCAGAAAAGGGACTTGGTCTACTTTAGTCTTAAAACAGGGCTAATGCTAATGACTGACATGGAAAGATAGGCCTTGTTAAGGTCTTACTCGACTCTACTCATCTTGAACAGATAGGGAAACCTATCTGTTGAAAAAGTGTCTTCAAGATCTGGGTCAGGTTAGTGGAGGCAGGAACTTGCACACTTGCTTCCTGTCTGACCTGGCCTTACAGGTCTTGCAGCATGGGTTTAATCTTAAGGTTAACCCTCATTAGGCCAATAACCCTCCCATCTTCCCTGAAGGCTAGGTGGAAAGCCATCATTATCAAGTTATCTAGGTTAGGTGAGGAGTTTGCTGATCTTCTGGAGAATGTGGCAGCCAAATCAGGCCTGAAGCAGAGTAAAAACCTACTTGTTGTTTGCTCAGGATCTGGGGAAGGACATGGGGTGGGCCACAAAGAGTTAATAAAAAATATTGTGCTGGTCACTAAAGTAAATACCTCATAGATTGTTGTACAGGCATATATAAGGAAAGTATGCCTTGATTTAAATCAGTGTAATATAGGCACCAAATATTTAATGAACACCAGCTTGCCTTCTGCCACTAAAAGTTTAAGAGTACCTAGCTAGTGCACTTCTAGCCTCCATGTAAGAAATAGAAGGAATCAAAGGATGGGAGAATGGCTTTCTAAGTAGAGAACAGCCTGAATAAAGAGTCAGAAATGGGCAGGAGGAATTGAGTAAGCTTGGATGGAATCACATCATGGCAGGATGTATAGATGAAAAATAAATAGGGGGAAACGGATGTGGCTCAAGTGACTGGTTTCCCGCCTACCACTTGGGAGGTCCGTGGTTTGGTTCCCCGTGCCTCCTACAGAAGACAGCAAGCTGGCGTGATGGGCAGGCATGGCAAGCTGACACAAGAGACACAAGAAAAACATAATGAGAGACACAACAAAGCAGGGAGCAGGGGTTCCCAATGCCTCCTAAAGAAACAAATACGACGAACAGACACAGCAAATGCAAACAACGAGGGGGTGGGGAGAGAGAAATTAAAAAAAAAACAAAATAGGTTAGACCCAATTATGAGAAGAAAATTGGGGGAAACCAAATAGACTGTTCTTCCATTCCCTAAATGAAAGGGTCAGATCCCAGTATTGAGAAATGGAAAATTTTGGAATAGGCCCTGAAGGTTAGAGCTGCTCAGTAGTCAAGTGGCCCATATGCAAAATAATAGTGTAGAATCCACCAATTAGTTGTGCTTCCCACGAAATTATCTTTTCTTCAAGAACAGTATTTTCACTATAACCTCTTTCATTTAAAAATTCAGTAACTGCAACTACACTTTCTGGCATTGTGGTTGTTAAGACTGTATCTCTTGTGGGCACTAAACTAGAAAAAAAAGGTGGGGTTCTACTCTAGGTTATCACAGAAGGATTAAAAAGTCCAGGATGTATAGGAAGACAGAGGCTACAAAAGGATTGACAGGTTAGATAATCAGAAAGTACAATAGGGTTAAGGGACTAAAGCCTCAGAAAAGGTGCCCAAAGGTAAAAGGCAGTTTCTGAAAGGAGGCATGAACAGAAGGTGGTGGTCTGAGAAACGGGTTCTTGATTTGTGGAAGCAGACAACCTTCATAAGCTCCCTTGAAGTCAGTCCCGGAGAGAAGTCTTAATATTGAGGGTATTAGAAAACCAAGAGTTTCCACTGCTACCCCCCAAAAGAAGATCTTTTGCTAGTTTTAGATCACATATTTTGCTATTCTTAAGAAGAAATGGCTGTTCAGGAAGGGTCCAGGTTATTTTAAATGGAAAGATGTTAACCACTGCCATAAAAGCCTTTAGTTTCAGTGTTAAAAGTAAATAAAGCACTATGGAGGCAGCAAGGAGTTAAATTGGAGGATAGGGTCATAGACCAGTTTTCATTCTTGGGTAATTTTCATTTATTTGAAATACCCAACATCTTGGGCATTATGGAAAACTCTAAAAGTGCCCTTGTTTTGAACTTTAAAGATGGTTAAATATAATGCATGAGTTATGGTTGAAATGTAGATTCAATTCCTGGAAATTAGCAATACACAACTCAAGACATTGTGATATGGACTTATCTTTGGCTCAAAAAGGTTTTTTAAAAATTTGCTTTTTTGTTTATTTTGGAGGGCGTCCAGTTTTTCAGCTTAGCTGAATAATAGCGTTGCTTGTCCATGGTTATGTGATGGAAGATCTACTTGTGGGATTATACAGCTATTAGAAATATTCAGTTTAAATGTTGTGATGACATGTAAATTGAAAAAAAGCAGTATAGTGATTTTTTAAAAATCTATTTTTAATTTATTTTTAAAAGATACTTAGATTAGTATAGTGATTTTTATATGCTAAAAGTGGGGGGGGGGAACATGTAGAAAAGATTTGTGGAAAGCAAATCAGTAATAGCTACTTCTGGGTAGGGAAGTTACAGGTACTCCTTTTCCCTCTATTTTTATCACTTGTTGGTAATCATAAAATATACTATTACATATTATCTTGATGACTCAGGTGAAAATAGATAAAACAAATTTTTAAAACCCTTGAAATTTTTAAGAATCTTATGAAACAGGTTGAGCTTGAACAATTAATGGTTATCCCTGTCTTAAATACACCCCCCTCCCCAAAATTCAGTTCAACTGATTGTGGCTCCTGGCTCACAGAACACCAAAGGAAATATGTTAAACACACAGAACATTAGGTGAGTAATCAACTGGCTTCAAAATTTCAACAAATTGCTAATGGTTGGAAAGATGTAAATGGATTACTTAAGAGCAAAATGTGGACTCCTAACTGTAGCATACATGAATGCAACTTGATGGACCACAACTTGTGCCAACATTTCCTACATAGTTCCTCAAAACTTCCATTAACCAGGGATGAGCAGCAATTTCCCATGACCACATCATTTCTGGAGCTTGTACAGCATTTCTTTTAGAACACATTTATAAAAATCTGTCACTGGGCTCAATCTAAATGGTCTGAATTGCTACTTTTATTTCTTCTTAGGAAGGGAATGGGAGAAATGATAGATCAAATTGCAAGTTAACCAATTCAAAAGATGTGCCAATTTCTTACTGTCCTAGAATGTGTTTATGAAATCTTATGGCTTCACTGCATTAACAAAATTTTGATTCAAAGAATCTTTTCTTGTACATTCAGTTTGGCCATTATAGTTTTGAAAATGCAAATTTGTTCCAACATGATATTAGGGAACAACTTCAGCTGTGAGGAAAACTTAAGTGAACACCAGAAAATTGCACCTCCTTAGTCAAGCCACAGAGGAATACACAAAAGGAAACGCACACACCTCAAACACCTACCAGCTAACTTCTTTCATAACAGGTGTAAGTAGCCACACCAATCCACATCTGGTGTTACAAACATGATTTCAGGTAACTCTCTTTCCACCACTTCCCAATAACTGAGTCCCAAGCTGCAACCCTTTAATGTTCATTTACACAAGTAAACTCTGGGTCTTACTCAAGGTAAAGTGCCATATTTTGGTATCTGTTAACCACTTAACATGTATAAGATTGTTACTGTTTTAAGTGTCACTGATGAAATTTTTGAGCATTGTGCCCTAAACCCATTTTCCCTATAAGCCCTGTAATTTTTATTGTGGGACTCTGCTGAGTGAGGTGATTGTTAGGAACTGACTGTAATGGGATTCAATGCCCTTTGCTAGAAAGTTATAGGCTGGCCTTTTCCCTTTATATCTGGAATAAATTTGCTAAAAAATATTTAAAATTTCTTGCTTGACATAATTCTTATTTCTGCAAAACGAGTAAATTCTGGTTATTTGAAAAATTTGGTTAAGAGTTCTTATTATACACACCACACAAAGATTACCCATTTCCAAAGAGTTAGGGGTCAAAAGAAATCTTTTAGTTTGGCTATAATTACAGTTTACTGATTAAAAAAGCACGTAAGGTAATCAGAGTCTCCGGATGTTTGTTGTGAAAAAATTTTGACTACTGTAACTATAGAACATGGAGATGAGACTATACCGCCTTATATATGACATATCCTGAACTTGCTACTGGACTACATCCTTGATATTGATTTGTCTACTTGAGATTTACCTTTTGTAAAAACAGTTCTAAGCAGAAGCTTCTTCTCCTCTGCTCCTCTAGAACAAGAGTGGAAGAGTGAATGACTTTCTAAGTCCCTTAAGTGCTGGGAGTCTCAATCAGCTAATGTGGCTGGAAGAGGATCTACATAATGTCCGCATTTTATTTTAGATCCTTTTCCAGCCACATTAGCTGTTTCCTATACTATACACCCTTTCCTATACTATGTATATATTTGCTATGAAGAATATAGCACAGATAACATAATCGTGAGGTTCCTGAGTATCTTACCATATCAATAGTACCAAGGACATAAAAAGTGTTCAACAAATGCTTTTGAGTAAAATTTAAAAGGTAGTTCTATCCTGCAGTGATATTCCTGTATTGTAACCCTCATTCTTCACAAGGCAGGTAGCCCGAACAAGGATCTCTACACATCCCCCTTTACCATGATCTCTTTCCACTTAACTAAACATGCATCACCCAACAGGACCTGTGAGTATCCATCCTCACTATGCTGGGAGAAGACCACACTAGCTCTTCTAAGGAAATGAGTTTGTCTCTATCTGATTTTGCACTTCTTCATTTGTATCTGTTCATTGATCCAGCCAACCAAATTTTTCATCTTTCAAATGTGAGTTTCAAAGATGGAGAGGTGGGAAATGGTAAGCAGCATCAGACTCAAAAAGGATAATCCTCCAGCCTTAGGTACAACTGTCTGACTCATTTACTGAGAGCTCAATGAGAACAACTGAAGTCAGCTGTGAAAACCAACCAGTCAAGAATGGGAACTCAATTTGTATGCAACAAATTACCCGGAGCCCAACATTTCATTTTGTTTTATTAAAAGAACCAGACTGATGGCTGTGGGAGCCAAAGTACTTTATATACTACTCAGTTCTTGTACCTTCCATATGGTTTCAAGGAGGAACTATCTATCCAGTCAGAGTAACCAAGTATATGTCATAACTGCTGTAGTTAGGAAAGGTCTAAATCCGAATCTGGGTGACAAGCCTGGTGGCATATAGCTTGGTATCTTGGCCAGCATGTCATAACCCAGTGCATAGTGTACTGAATAGCTGCAGAATGATAATCAAATCACATTTTCTTTTTGTTCTCTCATAGCTGACGTTTTAGTCTCCTACGCTGCTCAAGCAAATACCACAAAATGGGTTGGGTTAAACAATGCAAATTTATTAGCTTATGTTTTTGAGGTTAAAAAGCAGTCCAAATCAAGGCCCCACGATGATGCTTTCTCCCCAAAGACTGACATTCAGGGGCTGGCCTATGGGCGATCTTTGATACTTAGCTTGTCATCACGTGGCAAGGCACATGGCTGTATCTCTGGGTCTCCCTTCTCTCTTCTGGATTCTGTTGATGCCCAGCTTCTCGCTGCTCCCTCTGTCTCTTTCTCTGAATTTCATTACAGGGATATAAGACTCTAGTAATAGGATTAAGGCCCATCCTGATTGAGGTGGGCCACACCTTTTTTACTTAAGTAACCTCATCAAAGGTTGCTACTTACAATGGGCTCACACCCACAGGAATGGATTCAATTTAAGATGATGTTTTTCTGGGGGTACATACAGCTTAAAACTACCTACCACAGCTGACAGTCATGATCTAGCCTATGAGAGCATCTCTGATAGGCTAGCATCTATAAAGAACACATGCTAAATCTGTATCTCTTTCTACATATAGTACATACAACTATACAAGACTATACATACAAGACTGTTCTTGACTTGCCAAGGTAAGTCAAGATGAGATCACTGTTCTTCTGAAGTCCACTGACCAAAGGGAAATAACAGGAAACCAGACAATGCTTTTGTATGGGTGCTTTGTTCTCAAAATGCATGGCAGAAAAGAAATGGATTTGAACATATATAATTCATTAATCAGGAAAAGGAATTCATATTCAGGTCCAAACAACATTCATTATAGATTAAGATGGAAGGGACCCTAAATAATCAACACAGGTTTTTTTGAAGTCTTCCTAATTATTCTACACATTTGATATACTACATAGCACACTACTTTCTGGAGGAAACAGACATATATTTTGATGTTCTCACACATAAAAATTATCAGAGCCAACAACCAAAAGGATAGAGGGAACAAGGTAATGGCCAGAAGAATTACTCCATTAGGGATATGATCAGCAATACAACAACCCAGCCTTCTAAAAGTCTACAAATGTCTTTCATAAGGCATTTATAGTCCTTTTTCTCCACCCCAGTCTTACCAGAATTAGGTCACTAGTATGAAATTCAGTGGCTACAAGACCAGAGATAGAATACTTTCATCAGGTGGGTTTGCTTTGAAGTAAGCCACAATGGCCTGGCTTGATCCTCCTTAGCTTCAGCTATTCTGAAGGGGTTGTAATGTGGTTACAAGGCAGCTCAAACAATAGCAAGAAAAGTAAAAAGGCTTTTGGGGGAAAATCATAAAAGATTTTGTACTCTTGGCAGATTTTAGGGATCCAGCAGGGGCTAGGCTAGTTTACTTCAGAATTAATACCTTCGCTTTAAATTTATTTCACATTAAAATTAAATCAGTTGGAATATTTGACAGTATTAGGCAAAAAGTACAATTTAATGAGTTGAGTCACATTTGGAAATAGGTATTAAAATGTCAGAAACTGACCACAATAAAATAAGGTTCACAAAATAATTTGAAATATTCCTCAGCCCAATTTTTTTCCTAAGTCAAGAAGGCATTATGCATCACACTAACTGTTGTGCCAATGGTGTGGGCAATTCACGTGAAATATTACCTGTACATTCCTAGCAGAATCTTGCTTGGAATGGAGGGTGGCTTAACAGCCTACATGGAGCTAAAATATGGTGGACATAAGCAAAATCAAGATAAAACCCACAGCCAATTTGCAAGATGTTACAATGTAGGGTAACTCTTTTTTTCTTTTAAGCTATGTGATGACGGCTTTCAGATGAAATGGAAAGGCTGTCCCCTCAGTATCCTGCAGAGGTCAGTGGAGGACTACCTATTTCCAGTAATAGTGTTAGGAACATGTGAGTTCCAAGCAACCAACTGTTAATAGCAGTCACCTATTAAATTCAAGACTCCAAATTAAAGCAACTTGCCCCCAAGGTCACACAATAAATAGCAGAACTCATATTCAAACCCAGGTCTGACTGACTACAGGCTGTTTCTTCTATGATACCTGCTCACCCTCGCTCCTCCTCCTCCCACACCTAACGCTGTATTAGTAGCTAGCTATGCTGTGAAAAAAAAAACTTACTTGGCACTATCTGACACATACTCATAATCATGGCTTTTTAAATTCATGTAAAGTTCCTGACAACTTATGTTCATTAATAACCAATGCCAAAATTACCTGTATTCCTTTTTTCAGTTGGGTCATAAGACAAGTAAGCTGAGGCACTTATTTGTAACAGCCCATAAAACCTGAAGAGCTGAAAAAAGCTCGTAAGAATAACAGACAAGTGGGCAACGTTTCCAGGGAAGAACATTTGATCACAAGATAATGATGATTGTGCCTCAATGAAGGGAAAAACCCCAATAGCATGCATGTCAAAAGAGGGAGAACTCTGGAAAAGCCAACTTTTGATAAAGTCTTTTTAATGTAAAATGTAAAACCCCTTCAACTTTAATGTACAAAGCCATATGTAACACTTGCACTTTAACAAATAAAAGCAAGCCAATGTTTTAAAAAAATACATCATTAAATGTATATATGTATATATTTACATAGCATATTAAGTTTAATATTTAGCTTTAAAAGTTCACATAAATTTTACCAAAATGAGACAATTTTAAATAAATTACACCTTTTGAAAATGTTTAATTGTACAGTGAATAGCTTCAACAAAATATTGAAGTGTCTGTATTTAGTATCTACTTTATATACTTTGTATTTTACAAATTTTACAATTATTTGGCAGTAATTTTCTGATTATGACATGACTGCTGTGCGATTCAGCAATTTCCCA
This sequence comes from Cabassous unicinctus, assembly GCA_029593785.1. Taxonomy (NCBI): domain Eukaryota; kingdom Metazoa; phylum Chordata; class Mammalia; order Cingulata; family Chlamyphoridae; genus Cabassous; species Cabassous unicinctus. The sequence continues at coordinate 2,825 of JAQZBX010079727.1, read as the reverse complement.
AAATGCAGGCAATAGCTGGTGTTTGTTTCCTATTCTCACAGTTAACTGTCTCAATGTAGTGAAAAATATCAGTTATTTTAGCAAACTGTACAAGATCACATTTACACTTGATCAACAATATAGCATAGAATTTTGTAATTTTTCCAAAAATAAATACATCATTTTAAATCTGGCATTTTCACAAACTTCATATACACTATAATACAAAAACAGCTATGAAGCGCTGCTTTCTAAATTTAGCTTGTTTTAATAACTAACATTGAATCACAAGAGCTGTGACATATGCTATACTGCTGCAGTGTCAGTAACAAGTAATTACTACAAAGAGAATTTCTTGGCACTGATGGTTTTACGAAGCTTAAGTCAGTGTGCATACATATCCAATGTTCAAGGATAAGCATATCCCAGTTCAATGGCCTAAAAACATCAAACTGGACCACACTTAATTTTCTTCCATATCCTCTATTTCATCCTCATGTATCTTCAAAGCTCTCACCATTTCCTTGACTGCATGATACAAGATATTTTTAACCTGAAAGAGATGTTGGTATTGCTAATCACTTCAGCTGGAGAAAAATTAACAAATGAAAATTGCACGGGTTAACAGATAAAATATAATTTAATGGGAGCCAAGGAAAGACAAATTTAAGAAAAAAAAAAGTCATAGTTTCTAAATGTTAAAACCAAAATTAAAATAAAGTCCACTAAAAGCGACATAATTATGTGGAAGTTGGTGTTAATCTTTGTCACCCTAATATGACAAACCAGGCAATGGCCATCTAAACTGTTATGCATATATCATATTTTTGAAAAAGACTGCAGAACACGATCCAGTTAGAAAATTCATCTCTTACCTGTAATTTATCATCATAATTGATCTCTTCTTTCAAAAGTCTCAGTTCCTGTGTTAAGTGAAATGATTGTACAAGATGTTCTGGAGACACAAAATCTTCAGTTACCTGAATACAGCTGTGAAAATTCTGCACCTATTCCCAGAGGAAAAACAATGAAATATTAATATTTTAGGAGCGGGGAGCAAACAAAAGCAAACATCTATAAACAATAAATGGAAGGGACAGTTCTCCCAGAAGGTGTTTCTTCAGAACATAACTGGATTTCAAAGCAGACTATAACACTTTATAATAAAGTTACAATGAAAAAGCTTAATGCAAAGTGATATTGTAAATGGAATACTTTAAAATGATGAACAAGGGAATACTTTTCCATTCAGGAATTCTTTGGGGAGGCTGATAATCTGATCCTAATTTATCAATTTTGTCAAGGTTTTTTTTTGTTTTTTGCTTTTTAAAAAAAGTATTACTCAAATAAAAATGCTAATTGGAAAGAATCTCTTTTACCAATGCAATTAATTTGAGTATATTTATTGTTGTTCCTTTGGTTTTCAGCATTTTGGTCACCTCACCCATTAACCTTTACACTAGAAGGTAGATTAAAGGAAATGAAACTTAGTTTATTTGTGAGGATCTGGGATGGTAACTATAGTTCAATCCAGATCCAATTTTACAGCTATCCTAGGATTTTGGTTATCTGCATCTATCTTTCCTCCGTGACTGGCTTTTAAATTAAGCAATTAAATACACCCTTCAATCTTCTGTGGCATCGGCAGAACAGTTTTTCAAGAGTTTTGTATCTCCTGCCTAAAGGTTTTCACAAGGAGTCAATAGTTTTATCTATTAATTTGTTCAGCACATACAAACTAATTCCACACCTTAATATTTCTAACAGAACTGCTTTCCATTAATGATGCTCAGTATGATGACAGCTGATCTGATATAGATTTTTCTGGTGTTTCTAGGTTGACTTCTAGTGATAGTAAAAGATGCTATCCAGGGAAAGGAGAAATAACTTTAAAACTAAGAATTCATTATGCTTCAATAGATAACTCCATAACACATAAAGAAAACACTCTCCTTCTTTCATCAATAGGTTTTAGGGTTCCTCTGAAGCAGGGGTTCTTGACAAGGGGTCCATGAGCTTGAATTGAAATTCAAAAAATAACAAACATTATTCTTGTGGGGACGTGTTGTGTGATATAATTATCAAATAATGCACAGTATAGTGTGGACCTAGTAAGGGATCTGTGGTTTTCACCTGACTGGCAAATGGGCAAAGGGGTCCGTGGAACAAAAAAGGTTAAGAACCCCTGATCTGAAAGATGAACACAGTGGGATGTCTCACATGTTCAGCATTTATGTACAGTGTGTCACTGGACCTTCATAATAATATGTCTGTACAACTGATGCTCTTTCACAGAGCAAGAAACTATGGCCGAGAGGTTCAGTGACTGTCCCAATAGAAAGTGGCAGGTAAACAGAAAGCCAACAGGAACATAGTCCCTGTGATGCACTGTCCAGTAGATACCACATTAACTCTCTCATACCAACAGTCTCCCATGTGCCTTCTCTCTATATCTTTCACTCAACTGAACATGCCACAAGGAGATAAGTCCTTTGAAAGTTCGATCATGGGGTAACTGGATGTGGCTCAAGCAGTTAAGCACATGCCTACCACAAGAGGTCTTCCTAAAGAAGAATAGCAAGACAGGGAGCTGACGGCACGGGCTGGCGCAGTGAGCTGATGCAACAAGATGATGCACCAAGATGACATAATGAGGAAACAATGAGACATAACAAGCAGGGAGCGGATGTGACTCAAGCGACTAGGCACATGGGAGGTCCTGGGATCGGTTCCTGGTGCCTCCTAAAAAGATGATAAGCAGACACAGAGAGCACACAACAGACAGACACAGAGAGCAGACAGTTAGCACAAACACTGGGCAGCGGGGTGAGAAATAAATCTTAAAA
>JAQZBX010079726.1:0-13940 GCA_029593785.1 Cabassous unicinctus | reverse complement strand
TCTATCGATTGAGCCACACCCGCTTCCTGCTGTGAGGTCCCGCTGCATCAGCCCACCGCACCGCGCGGGCCGGCCGGCCTGCCCTCACAAGGAGGCCCCGGGAAGCGAACCCGGGGCCTCCCATATGGCAAACGGGAGCTCTATCCATTGAGCCACACCCGCTTCCCTCACCATTAGTTTTAATTTGATTAGCTGGAGATGAAGGTATGATACAGTGAAGGCAGACTGGCAGGGGTGTGTTTGGGCATGGTATAGGCCCCTCTGTATGGGGAACATGGAAGATAAAGGTGTCTTTTGGAGTCAGACTCCAAAAGACCTCAAATGTCAATCTAGGCACTTGAGACTTCATTCTTTAATTATCCCAGGAAGCACCAAGAGTTCAAGAAGTTTACTTCACACATATTTAGAATTTTCTCCAATTATTCCAACTGTCGTGAAATAAGTGGCAGAAGAAAAAATGACTTTTTTGTTCACATTTGAAAACATAGTGCCTTTCTCTCAATACCAGATGGAATTGATAAACCTGAGGGGCATGGACTCTCTCTCTCTAATGTTCTTGTGGGCTAGATTTAGTTCCTGGCCCAGTTCTAATTTTGAAAAGAACAGCAAATAGCTTGCTCAGAAGGCCAAGGCGTGATTTAGTAGTGAGGGCTCTGCCCTGATGTCCCTTCCTTTAATGAACAGCATTTTCTGCAGAGGTCCTTGAAAACCCAGAAGCCATCTTGTATGTGGGCCTTGGAATCAGAGGTGAGGGGCAGATCCTGAATTTTGCAGGTTAGGTTAGACTCCAAGAAAAATGGGTTGAATGACTTTATAGTTCATTTCTGTAGAGTATCATTTTTAGGCCTTCCTGAATAGAGAAACAAAGCAGCCTTGTTGGGGATACAGAATCTATATTCATTGAGGAGTAACATTTTGTTGTTGTTGACACAGGCCATGCCAGAAGTAAGGCAGCTGGCTGGCTGTGGAAAAACACAAGACTGGGAGTCAGAGATTTGGGTTCTCTTGACTGTCTATGAAACCTTGGAGAAATGCCTTTGCCTCTCTGAACCTCAGCTTGCCTGTTACATAATGAGGGAATTGGTGAGTCATGGAGCTCTTTGAGAACTTGAAGAAAGCCATGGACCTTATCTTCCCAGAAAAATGGACACACATAGTTTAGCCAACACCTTAGGAACTCCCTGAAGCCCCTGAGATGAAGTCTTGGGCCTATCGTGTCCTGCTTCAGCTGACCGCCCCCCCTCCCCACCTGCCTCTCTACCTTATCTCCTGCCACTTCACCCCCCATTCATGTACCTCCAGCTACACAGGTCCTTTGTACATGCTGCTCCTCGCCACCTTGCTTGGACAACTCCTGCTCATCCTTCGAGGCTCACCCTTCCCTGACTTCCCAGTTTAGATTAGTTCTCCTTGCTAGATAGACATGCTTTTCCTACCCTGAATTCAGAGCTGATCATTGCAGTAATGAAGTAATTCCTTGTGAATGTTAATTTGGCTCTCGTCTGATTATCTGCCAGGTCTTAGCTCTGTGTGGTGTCAGTATTTGTTGAATGAATCCCCAAGGTCCCTCCAACTGTGACAGTCTGAGACTGATCTGTGGGTATCTGAATACATCATAAGAGGATCCCTGAGCTTGTGTTTTCCTGTGACATACTACATGCAATGTGCCTTTTGCCTTTGATGATTTCCTCAAGGGCTGGGCAGGGAAATCACTTCAAAGCAGAGTCCAAAGGCTGTGTATGGGAGCTCACACCCAGAAAACTGGCTTCCAGACGTTCTGCCTCAGTGCTCCTCCAGGCTTGACCTCGAGGCTGGTCATTCCCTTTTGTTTATGTTCTTGACCTAGCTGGAACTCCCACTTGGAACATTCCCACAGTGCTTGGCGCTTCCTTGTATTGTTGTATTTTTTTCCAGAGGGGAAGTGACCAACAGCAGACTTTCCTCCCAGCAGACAAATTCCATACACAAAGCTTCATGTCAGCTACGGGGTACCACTGGAGAGTCCAGTCTCTGCCTCTTTGCCTCTGGGTGGGTGAATATGCACATTACAGGGATCCGCTGGCCTTTCCCTTTTGAGCCATGATTTCTAACTTTTTAATTAATCTCCCTCTAGAAGTGAGCGACTCTTTGTAGGACTCTATGACTTAGATTTCTTCTGAATCCAGTAGTATCCTGCAGGTAGGGAGCCTCTTTGTAAAAGGCCTCAGGAGCCATAATATTAAATATTTTTCTAGTTTGTCATTTTCCACAATCAAAATATTATTCCTATGGTACAAATGTTTGTGAAATTTTATTTTAATTGCACTAAGGGAATGAGTTATTTACCCTAATGTGGCAGTGACTTTTACTGCAATATGGAAGAAAAAAAAATCTCTCACAAGGGTTAATAATTTTCCATTAATGAATTACATCAGAAACAGGAGGTTTAGAGGTAATAAAAACAGCAACAGTAGCTGTTCTTTAATGAGTGCCTGCTATGTGCCAAGCACTTTTCAAAACATCTTATTTAACCCTTAAAACTACCGTATGAAGTAGGTGGCATAGTTACACACATTTTACATATGAGGTCCAGAAAGGTTAAATTCTGTTCTAAAGATGCCCAGGTGTAGGATGTGCCAGCACAGAGGTTCAAACCAGGCCAGCTCTCCTCCAAAGCCAGCACCTTCCCACTGTTAATCTCCCCTGTCATGAGGGAGGGAGTGGCAGATTTCCTAGCCAAGGATAAAAATTCTGGGTGCTGGATCTGGCTTTCTCACTAAGTATGTAGTCTTGGTGCCTTCCCCTCCTTGGGGTGCAAACCATTTATCTACAAAATGGAAGAGGGACTTGTTGGAGAAGCTCTTTTAAGTCTCTTTTGGCCCTACCATTCTGTGAGCCGGTGATTTAGGGCTTGTGGTACTAATACCTTAAGGAGTAACTTTGATAACATGTAGCCAAGTATGGCCTGACTGAAAACAATTCATGCATTCACAGTATCCTCAAAGCATATTAGTCCTGACTGTCAGAATCTCATGTTGTCTCCTAAGATGCGGTCTGGAGATGGGTCACTTGCCTATCTTGGATTGTGAGTGCATTCACTTTTGGGGATGACTCCAAAAGAAATTTTTTCAAGGTGGGAATCAGTGAAGAATTCCTCAAAATAAGCCATTCTATTTATCTCCCCTTCCCTCCAAGCAGTTCCCATTTGAATCATTTTTGGGAGGCCATGGTTAGCTGAGAAGCAGTTGAACCACAAGGTCTTCATTTCATAGCTTTTCTCTCAAAGATTTCCAGGTTTGCTTGAAAAGCTTATCAGTAAATTAGTTGCTTGGAATTTGAGGTGTATTCTCTCTTAGATGTAGTAGTCCCCAGCTAAGAAATGGCAAAGCCAGTCTTTATCCCTTGTTCTCTAACCACATAGCACCAGCTTGGAACCCATGATCCCATAGGCAATATGAGGAATTGACACAAAGGTTCCTGACTTCAAAGGGTTTACAGACCAATAGGAAAACTTAAGTTAGAGGTGAAACTCTAAGGCCCGAGAACCCTGCTTAAGCCAAGGGGGTGAGAGAAGGTGGATGAAACAATGTTCTGGATAGGCCCAAGTCCTCTGATTCTTGCAAGGAGAAGAACATTTATTTATGGATCAGAAAGTGATTAACACATTCTAGGGAGGGAGGGTAATCAGCTTTGGGGTGGGGGTGGGGGTGTGTGTGTGGAATTCTCATTTGTTCATTTGTTTATTCCTTCATCTTTAGATCCATTCGTTAAACAGATTGTTATTAAGCACCTACTTTGTGCACAGCATTCTGGTAAGTGCTGAACTGCTTTGTATATAGAGCATTTAGTAAGTTGTTTGCCAAATGTTCACAAGTTAAAGTTTTCTTTATATGAAGTGAGATGTTAAAATGCTGGTTCATAATTAGAGCCTTTTTTATTTATTGTGGTTTTAATGTCTTATGGAAGAAATGAGGTCAGATCTGGCATTGAAAACTTGGCTAAAGAAGATTGTTGTGGTATTTAGAAACAAATAAATGAGGTCTTTTTAGAACTTACTAAAGAAATAGGGGATGATTATTGATGAGAGGGAGGCACACACTGAGTTTTAAAGTTTGGCTATTTTACCAAATGTTATGTTTCAGTGGCCCTCTCTGGCGTGGTTCTGGAACTTTGCTGTTTCTCAGTTTGTGGTTACACTTTGGTTTTGGTTGAGTACTATGTCCACAGCAATATGGTGGGGGAAATGGGGAACTGGCATTAGCTTTCATACATTTGCTTTTCTTCCTGCTGTTTTATTGGATGAGTGAAACTGACACATTCTATTTGCTTTTCCTAGTTTGGATTTTCTGGCTATGATCTTGTAAACATGATTTTTCTACTCATGGATCAAAATATGAAGCCTTAAGATCTTATAGAGATTTGGATTTTGCTTCATTCATTTTGCATAAATTGGCAAGATTATTTTCTCTTCCTCAGAATAGGCAGAGGTTGGTATAACATGATAGCTCAGAGTTATAAGAGAGCAAACTGAACAGGTGGAACCAGAATGGCATTCAGTGCCTCTTAAAATCGGTCTCTTGGGTTTTATGGGCCTGTTTTGGAATGTTTTCCTCCAAATTTTACTCCAGTTCTATGCTTTGGTCTTATATTGTACCATCCAACCCCATAAGACGAAATTCACTTTGTGTGCAGTTGGTTGAAGTCAGAGCTAATATAGTTTCACAGTCTAAGATCATTTTTATAAATAATGATAAATCTTTACCAAAGTCTAAGGGCTGTGGGCAGCATGCTAAGCACTTCCCAGACATTCTCCTTCTTTTGATCCACATTACAGCTGAGGAGGTGGGACTGGACTCAGGCCCATTTAACATATGAGGAAGCTGAGGCTGCTGTGCTTAGCAGCGCCAGGATTTGAACCCAAGTGGTTGGGCTCCAGAGCCTGCATTCTTACCCACTGTGCTACAGGGGAGTCTTTAAAAGCTCTTCTGACCTCACACTCTGGGATTGAAAAAGTGAAATCTTTCCATTCACCTTGAAATTTTCATCACCCCCCCCCCTTTTTTTCCTCCACAAAACTTGTTCAAAGTTCAGGTGGCATAACACTTTCTCCAGCAAAATTGTTTGCTGAATGGAGTGGAAGTTTGGAACTTGAGGTTACAAACTATTAGCTGTGCTTGTCCTCAGTGGTCTTTTCTTCTTTGGAAACTGAGGTGTTGCTTGTGTTTTGATACTTTTCCCCCCCCTTAGGAACATAGTATTAATGAAATCAGCTTGTTTTCTCTAATGAAACTTGTCATGTGATGCTTCTCACATTGGTCTGAGCACAAGAAACTTAAGAAGGTGTGACCACTGTGTGATATATGTTTCTCTTGGCACACCCCAAAATTTTCCCAAGGGAAAAGCAGTATTGAAAGTGTTTGGAAATATAGTTCATTCTCTGGTACTGTTGCTGTGTAGAAGAGTAACAAAGTGTCAAAAGGAAGGCTGAGGAAGAAACTTCTTAATATAGATGGATTGCTGAGACTCACCAGCAGGGTGATAACACGCCTTTTCTTCTGATTTCCTTTCTGGGACTTTGAAAGGCAAAAGGCAAATCCCTTTCAGAGTAGAATCAAGTTTTCTCTGTAAGGGTTTGCCAGGGCTCTGCTGCTGGGTCATTTGGGATGTCTGAAAGATGAATCCCCTTTCAGCTGGGAACTGGGTCCTTATTTGCTGGTCAGCAAAGATGCCTGGGTTTGGAAGGACCCTGTGATCCTCTGACTTAAAAATGGGCAATGCTATTGAAAAACAGAAGCCCGTGAAACGAAGCCATCTGTGCGCTTGGAAGCAAGGTAAGAAAGACCCTGGGCTTCATTTCCAGGATAAAGGAAGGAGGCAGCATTCTATTGGGAAATTTTTGACTCAAAACCAAAACTGAAACTGCTTAGGGAAACATTTTCCAAACCTAAAACCTTTTGCATTTCAACATAGTCTAATAAAAATTAACAGTTTTCAAGGAATAAAATAATTCATATCTCAATATGTTGGCTTGGCTTGGCTCAGAATTTAGTTCAGTTTGAGATGTTTTATTCAGGTGCAGTGTGTGTGTCTGTTTATTGAAAATTTTCAGTTTAAAAAAAGGTTTCCAAACCAACGTTTCCATATCTGGGGGTTTGAGTCTCTTGTGATATTTTTGATTTAGAGAATGTTATTAGCTTTTAACTATATACCACCTTTCTTCCAAGGAATTCAAACTGTAAAAAAACCTCATAAGTATCCATTTTAGACACCCGTAATGTCAGGTAGCAGCATTTGTTAATGCCTACTCTGGGTCTCTCAAGGGTTTGTATTAGTATCAGCTTTGAGAGGAAGAAGCCAACAGGGTCACAGAGCAAAGCAGTGGTGCGTCCTGGAACTGGAGGTCATTTTAATAATGTCCCAGGGCAATTCAGTCTCCCAGCACAGGGTTTTCATTATTAACCCAGAAGACCAGGAGTTGGCAGGCTTGGCAGGCATGCCAAAGATGGCACAGGCAAGACTTCAGCAGGTCTTGTCTCTCTACCTCCACTGGCCAAAAAAAGTTGCCAGAAGCCTTTGATCTGTAGCAAGACAATTCAGTCATAACTGTACGTGTGAGTGTATGTTTATGCACAAAAAATAAACTGGAAAAAATGAGTGAAAATGGTAGTTGTCTTTTGTGGTCATATTATGGGTACTTTTTTTTTTTTCTTTTTAAAAGGGAAAAAATAGGTGGGATGATAATTTACTGTCTGGTATCAGACCCCCTGGTTTTCTATCGTTCTCTAACATGTTACTTTGAAAAAGTTATCTTAGTAGTCCTTTATTGGATTCTAGTTTGAACAAAATACTATAAAAGACATTTGGAGGACAACTCAGGAAATTTGAATATGAACTGAGTAGTAGAGAATAATGGGGACCTATTAATTTTATTACATGTGATAATGGTTATGAGAATTATGTAGGAGAGAATGCCTTTTTTTGATAGTCATGCTGAAATGTTGAGGAGTAGAAGGGCATGATGTCTACAGTTTATTCTAAAAATGGTTCAGAAAAAGGGGGGCATGCAGCTAAGCAAAATAGCATACATACGTTTAGCAAGTCTTTAGCAAGCTCTAGGTAATGGATGTATTCTTTATACTTTCTATAATGTATTGTGTGTATATGTGTGTGTGTTTCTTTTTTCTTTTGTTTTAATGTATTAATAATTTTTTAAAAACAAAAGAACAGTTGCTATTTTTGACTCTATAGTTCAGTGTGATTCAGAATGAATCTTTGCAGAAATGAGTATTTACTGAATTGGGTTCGGATGTGAGACTCTTCTTCAGCACAGTGCGGGCTAACCACTCAGAAAAAATCAATATTGATTCTTTTACTCAAAAGCACCACCTTTACATTTATAATAGGAATTTAACATATTTACTACCTTTAGTATACTAACATATACTAACTGTTCTCCTTAGAAAAATGTACAAGTTAAAACTTCTTAAAATTTTCATAGGAAACAGCTGGATTTACAGACAAAATTAAAGGAAGACTTAATGTTTAATATTATTGTTTTGTTTGGTTATGTCCAGTAATTTAAATGACACAATTGATAATAAGGATGACACTGTTGATGACAGGGGTTTCAGGATCTGCAGTGAATTGAGGATAAAAAGAAGAGCAACTCGTGGTCCATGATGTCTGTCTTCAAAGATCCTGTTCACCAGGTGCACGTCATTGCATTGTAGGGTTTTTGTTTGTTTATGCAGGTTAGATCTTGGTATGGCAGTTTGTCTTCCCAATCTAAAGTGCATCTCAGAACTAAAACCATTTTTCATTTTGCCCGAAGCCCTCCTAAGGACCCACAATACCAAGGTGGTAGAGTAGTCCTTCACAGTTTATCTGTTTATCTTTGTCTTTAAGGTTGTTTATGTTTTGGGAATGGGATTTTAGAACAATATTTAGGAACTGGATTTAATGAATCTGGACACCACCCCAACCCTGATCTGAGTGCATTTTCCACAGTCCATGTTGTGAAATCTATAGAAGACTGATGGCACAAGCCTCGACGGCAAGGAATGTGGTGTCAGTGTGATTTAGGGGCAAGTGAGCAGTAAACTGGGGCACGTTCTTGTGGATTTGCTGCAGCCAGTGGGAAAAACCCATGCTGCCCCTGGTTTCTGCCCAGCCTGTTGCCCAACATTGGCAGGTACCCTGGAGAATACAGTCTTTAGCCAGAGCCAGAGACAATCACCATTAGGAAGGTTGAGCCCAGAATACATTCTGAAGGCAAATTTTAAGGAAATCATTAAATGCCCTTTAGATTATTTTTGTTTCTGTTTCCAGGTCAGGTACTTGGAAAAGATGAAAAATTGAACTGACAGCACACTAGTGCAAGAAACATGAATCTCACCATCTCTGCCTGTTGTCATCCTAAAGACCACTTTACATCTAGTAGAGAAACTTCTCCAATGATTTCAGCCAGCACACAGGAAATGCACTCCAAGATGGGACCAAGATTATACTCTCTGATGCTTGTTACTCTTGTTCTTCTTATAGCTCTCAGGACCCAAAACATAAGAAAAAAACTATACGCCCCATTTCTCCTCCCCTCCCCCCCAATAACGGATGCTTTCATGATTGATAATTTTGAACTCATTTGAATTATTTGAATGGTGAGTTCTAGCAGGCCCCATACAAAGAAATAGGATGGGAAGCAGAATTAGGTGGTGGCTTCCAGTGGGATCTTGAGAATTTCAGCTGGGGCCCTGCGCCAGACTTGATTTGCCTCCTGCCCTTGAACAAGTGAATTTTATAATCTCAAATTCCCTCATTCCTGTGCAGTCTTTATCCTCAATGGCCACCTCCAAATGACTATATCTTATCATGTTATTTATTTTCTTCATGGCCCTTACCCCAGACTTTAAAAAATTTATCTGGTGAGTGGATGTGGCTCAAGCAGTTGAGTACCCACCTCCCACATGGGAGGTCCCGGGTTTGGTTCCCAGTGCTTCCTGAAAATAAGCAAACAAACAAACAAAAACAAACAATAAGCAAAACAAATGAAAAAAAAATCCCAGGGAAGCCATTGTGGCTCAGTGGTTGAGCACCAGCTTCCCACAAAGGAGGGTCCCGGGTTCAATCCCCAGTATCTCAAAAAAAAAAAAAAAAAAAAAAAAAAAATTTTTTTTTTTTTTTTTTTGTCTGTGTACTGCACCAACCTGATTGTAAACTGCCTGAGGGCCCGAAGTCTTGTTTGTGGTGCTTATTGGTCTGTTCTCAGCACTAGCCGGGTGGCATTTGGTGCACTCCCTGAGTGTACTCTGTGACTGCTGGGAGGTTGGTTGAAAGAGTGAGTGTTTCCTGCCTAGCACTTTTACCATGAGTATTCAACAGGGTAAGGCAGATAAAGGGCTGGTCCTTAGTAAGTGCTCCATTAATGGTAGCTCCCAGTGCTGGCAGTTAGGTGGTGGTTATATGGGGCAAAAGACTTAATTCTGAAGTCAACATTTAGTTGTTGGCTCATTGAACCAGACAACTGAGGAAACATTGAAATTCAGAACTAAAATGGATTTTTCTCTAAAATAGACCCCTAATTCTACTCTACCAGAAGGTCCCTTTTCTTTCTTTCTTCCCCCGCCCCCCCCCAAAAAAAAAATCTGAAGGGTTGCTTACAGTGCTCATTTTACCTCTTGGGGAGTATAACATGGGCGGAAGTTTCCTTAAGAGTTAAAAATTGCAGCAGTTATTGCGAATTGAATTATTATCCTTCAAAAATCCCAGCAGCTAGGGGCCATGCCAGTCTGGAAAATGTAAATGTTAGTGATTTGCATATTTGTACACAGTGTGGGTGTGAGTGAATGAAATTAACACCCTCAGTGAAAGAGCTGACTATAAAATGACTTTCCCAGGAACTGGCAACTGTGGGGATTTGTTATGCTGGGAAGGAGTTTGGTTGGGCTGAGATGGGACTGGGGGTTAGGGAGGGGTCAGGCTGGGGATTTGGATTGATAACACATGCTCTGTGGTTCCTATGCTATAGGGGCAAATTTAGGATTGTTTGGATTCCAGCCAGCAATGGTGTTTAGACTTGCCTCTACAAGCTAGCTAGCAAAGAAGCATCTGGGGCAACTGTATGCCCATGAGTCAGGTAATTAATGTTAATGGCTTTTCTGGCCAAAGCTAAAGCTGACCCTCCTCCTAGGATCCAGTTTCTGGTTTTTCATTCCAGTGTTTTGGGCTTCAGTGGTTTCCTGTGTCAGACTCTCAGGACTGGGTGGGTCCTTAGTGCCTCCCAGCTAAGTAAGAGTGGCACATTACTTCACATTTCCAAGCCTGTTTCCTGATCTCTGCATGGAATTAATAATAGCACCTACCTCGAAGGACTGTTGTGAGAATTAAATGAGGATTAATCAAGTAAGAGGGGTATAGCCGTCACCATACAGTAAACATTTCATGAATAATAGTAATTCTTGTTATCAAAAATTGTGCAATAGAAAGAACCCTGGATTTACCAGGTCCACAGATTTGGAGCATAGGCCTGGCTTTGTCCCAACTAGTTCTGTGATTTTGGATAACTCTATACCTATTTCCTCCTAGGTGTGAAGGGATCACACTTAGGATGATCTTAAAGATCCCCTTCAGGTCTGTAAATCAGTGACTCAGCAGTGGTCACTGCTGTTCATATTTGTAAGCTGTGAAAGTGTTCAGTAAACTAGAGAAAGCATTGGGTCTGCTGAGTGCAGTGGTCACGAATGCTTTTTATTGTGTTGAATTTCTTTGAAAATGACAATTGCAGGACCAGAAATAATTGAGTTACTCTTACTTAATTAGATATTAAACTAACCAGGACAACCCATTTTCCCTCTTCCGGGTACCGAAAGTGTTAAAACATTGTTTTGTTTTGTTTTTCGTTGTTATATAGTTACAGAGTATGAACACTGGAGCCAGGATGCAAGGGTTGAATCCTTCCTCTCCCAGTTTCTTTCTAGTTGGATGACCTTGGGCAAGTTAATTTCTGGGCCTCATTTTCTTCATCTGCAAATAGTACCTCACTGAATTGTCTGAGGATAAAGGAGAATGTATATGTAAAGTGCTTGGATGAGTGCCTGGCACATAGTAAGTGTCCAGTAAGTGATGATGATGATGGTGATTGTGATGATGATTTAGCCTAAGTACAAAGAAATTAATTTTTATTTGAGTTGAGAAGATGTTACATTATTAAAAAAAGATTGGAAAATTTTGAGAAAATCCAAAACAGAAAATATGTTGAATATCTAAGCCAGGGCCAAAGTGAGTGAGCATAAGTTTTACTGTTACCATTCATTATTCTTTTTCAGAGCTCATACACATGCATGCATGTACCTCATATAATCATGTGCAAATAATTTTTAAATTTCATTTGTTGCTTCTCTATGGTGCTTCTCTTTGGTGCTATTGTAACGACTATGACATTCCATCACTTTAATGTTCTATAGCATATTAAATCATTCACCTGAATATTGAAGTTCTTTCCCCTTTTTGCTATAACAGGTAAGGCAGCAACCAGTAACTTCATTTTGTAATTTTTTTTTTGGATGCTTTCTTGAGGATAAGCTCCTGGAGTAAGTTTCTTAAGCTGAGAACATAGGAGTAGCTTTAAGGCTCATGTCATCTTTTCCAAAAGGGATGTATCAGTTAACATTTTCATGAGTGATGCAAAAAGCTATCAGTTAGCCATAGCACACTAGGTATTAGGTATTATCATTTTGAAACTCTTCCTCTTGTAAAACTTAAGCTGCACTTACCAATGTCATACTGATGAGTTATCTGATGGCCAGGAGCTCAGGGAAAGGGCATGGGAAGTCCAAAAGCCATTAATAGTGCTGAGGATCCATTTTTGTTAACAAAATTCTCATTTCCCACCGTCCTTTTCATTAGCCTTGACTCACTCTCATTCAAATGCTGTTTCATAGAAAAGAGACATGGGATTTTATTTTTAAATACCCTTTACCATCACAACATTAAAATATATATATATGTATATAGTATATAGAGAGATAGATATAAATATAAAATATATATTTTTGTGTGTGGGTTTTTTTTGTGTGTGTGTGTGTGTGTATGTGTGGTCTCCATCACAACTTTTTATCTTCTGATTCCCAGAGAGCAATCCTTATTACTTTAAATTTCCTCACATGAAAGGGACAGAATGAGCCCAGAAAAGTTATCAACGTTGTTAGTGTAACACTGTTAGTGTGACTAATGACCTAATGTGACTAAATGACCCAACTCTTCCTCTTAGCTGCTTCTGTTGAGGGCTGACTCGTTACCATTTTCCCAAACTGCTTGTATAAGATGGGTGCACCAACTCAGTTATTTAAAATAGGTATACTACTATTAAACTGTTTGCTGTGAGAGTGGTTTGAAACAACAAGTGCAGAGCATGAGGGTAGTAGAGTAAACAAAATGGATGACAACTGTGTCTCTCTGTTTAATAGTGAGGTTTGAAACCATTTGGATTTGATCATAAGTAAGTTTCAGGATAGGAGAAAAAGTTTTAAAAGCAAAGATTACCTAACATGCTTATAGAATCACAGATGTCTTGAGCGAGAAGGAAATGGTAAAAATGTTCTAAGAGGGGGATGGATGTGGCGCAGGTGGTTGGGCGTCCGTCTCCCATATGGAGGGACCTGGGTTCGATCCCCAGGACCTCCCAGTAAAAATAAAGAAAAATATAGAAGGCGCGTGGGCCGCTAGGCCCCGTGTGCGAGTGCGAGTCAGGCCCCACTGAGCCACGCAGCAAGATGATATAACAGAGTGATACAAGGGAGAGCCAAGATGAGACACGCTGAAAAACCAGGAAATAAGGTGGCGCAGGTGGTAGGACACCTCTCTCCCACATCGGAGGTTCCCAGGATCGAATCCTGGTGAAGATAGGAGAAGGATGAGAAGAGAGGGCAGGAAACAGGCACAGAGAATTGCCCAGCAAATGGACACAAAAACAGCAAAAACGAGGGGGGTGGGGGGAGTAAAAATGGATAGAAGTAAATAAATAAACCTTTAAAAAAAATCTTCTAAAAGAATTCCCGAATTATACCAATAAAGAGTTTGAGGCTTAGAGAAGTGAAGTAACTTGTCTAAAAGTCCTGTAGCTACTTTGTGGCATAGAATCTGCTATGGTAGGATAATAATGTAACAGTGATGAAATTATATAAAACATTACAACATATTGTATATATTATAGTTATTATATTTAAATATTTATACATTATAAAATATATTCAATATATTTTCAAGTATGTACATTTGTATATTGTACCTATCATAGATACATAATAGATATAATAATATAATCTGTTGGTACAATAATATAATAATGCTGATAGCTTTCTATGTGCCAGACATAGTACTAAAAGATCTATATACATATCTTCTATTTTTGAGCAGTTGACTGCTCATACTCCCATAAATCAGTTTTTTCTCTTTTTTTCTTTTTAAAATTTTTTTATTATTAAGCGAAAAATCAGATGTAGGAAATGGAAACCATAAGTTTTCAGGAATTTTTCTCATGAGAAGTATGGGGTGTTGTTTTGGGTGTGGGTAAGAAAAGGGAAGGAAATTTCACTTTGTCATCAGATATTTCCAAATTTAGAACAATATCTAGCCCTAGCCATTGGTTCTAGGATGTTTTACCCTGGGAACATGCGTAAAATATACTTCCTTTGGCTATTTCTTTTCCAGCTATATAGAGTGACGGTTAGAATGACTGGTGTCACCATTATTTAAGATAATAGCATTGGCCAGTGGCTACTTTCTATCTAATTACCTTTCAGCAATTGCTCATAAGGCACTGGATTTCAGCAGTCACTTCATGCTGAAACACCCAGATGACTGTTTCAGGGGACCTTGTGGCCTACAGCAAAGAAGTTTGTTTTAGGACGGTTGATCTACAAAGGGGTGGGTAAACTTCTTAGTGAATATCTTAGGCTTTATGGGGC
>JAQZBX010079725.1:0-13936 GCA_029593785.1 Cabassous unicinctus | reverse complement strand
TATTCTCTTGTATGTATGTGGCAACTTTTATTTATCCATTCATTGTTTGACTGATACATAGGTTACTTCTATCATTTGGCATTTGTGAATAATGTCACTTGAAAAAGATAGGTGTTAATTCACGATTGAAATCTGGCCCTGGACTTTTCTTAGGTTGAAGTTTTTTTTTATTGGTTCAATCTCTGTATTTGTTATAGAGTTTTTGAAGTTTTCTATTTCTACTTGAGTAAGATAGGTGATGTTTATTTGTACAAATATTTCCATTTCGCCTGGATATTCTAATTTGTTGGCATAACAATGTCAATGCTATCTTGTAATAATTTTTATTTTTATAAGGTCAGTAGTAATATCACCATATTCATTTCTGTTTTTGTTATTTGGATCTTTTACTTTATTTTCTTTGCAGATTAGCTAAGGATTTGTCATTTTTATTGATCCATTTCAAGGGATCAAATTTTGTTTTGTTGATTCCCTGAATGGTTTTCTATACTCTATTTCATTTATCGCTACTCTAATCTTCTTTCCTTCCCTTTGGGTTTACTTTACTCATCTTTATCTAGTTCACCAAGACATGAATTTGGTAATGAATGTTATATATTTTTCATTTTCAATGTAGGCATTCATGGCCGTATATTTCCCTTTCGCACTCCATTTACAGCATCTGCTAAGTTTTGGCATGCTGTACCTTCATTTTCATTCATCCCTATTTATTTACTAATTTCCCTTATAATTTCTTCCTTCACAACATGGTAGCTGAAGATATGTCATTTAACTTACTAAGGTTTGTAAATTTCCAGTTTTCTCAATCAATGATTTCTATCTTTACTCCATTGTGATCAAAGAGGTTACTTTGTACAATATCAATATTTTTAAATTATCGAGACTTCTCTTGGGGTCTAACAAAGGGCCTATATTATGGAAAAATCAAAATACACTAGGAATAGAAGATAACTTTTTCAACATAAGAAAGGACATTTATAGAAAACCCACAGGTAACAGTATATTCTATGGTGAAAGAATTAAGCTTTTCATATCAGTCCCAGCTGTTCAGCTATCTTCAAGTTCAGCTCTGAGCTCTCAGGCACATGAATCATCTCTACCTTGGGCCTCAGTTGTTTGACCTCATCACATGGAAAGATAAAAAATGACAGAGTTCTCTCTTCTTTGTCTGAGTCAGTATCTGCTTATTTAAGATTCAGCAAGGATCCTGCATCCTGCTTCACTGACAGAGTCCACTATAAAGCCATGAAGCAATCTTAACATGTAGTGTAATCAAAGGCCCTCAGCTAAATTTAATGCAATCAAAAGGTGTCACACTCAGAGGAATAGATTAGTTTACAAACATAATCTTTCTCTTTTGGGGATTCTTAAAATAATCTCAAATTTCCACACTACATAAAAATATATTGGGCAAATACAGTATACACAAACAATGGCACCATATGAGTAGACAAATGAATAGATAAGAAAATATATTACATTCATAAAATGTAATATTGTTCAACAGTAGGAAAGAAAGCATGAGATATGCTATAAATTGGAAGAACCTTGAAAACATTATGGTCATGAAATAAGCATTACACATAAAGACAGAGATTATATGATATCTATATAAGGCATGTATAGAAAGAGATGCATAGATACAGAAAATGTTTAGATGTTACCATGGTTTAAGGATTGTGGGGAAGAGTTAACGTACATTCGTTGGATATTAGATTGTGAGTAAATGAAATTAATAAAAGAAAGATAGCACCTCCCCCAAAACAGCAAATACAATTCACATAAATTCAGATGATCATTACATTTATGGATAAGGGGAGGGTTTTAATCAAGAAGGAATAATCAAAAGTGTGAGGTTTGTCAATATTATTACATTTTTATATTCAAACACTGGAGAAACAATTGAAGTTTTTTTTTTGGATTAAATAAGAGAATTGTGTCTTGACAGGATTTTATAAAATAATTATTTCATAATTTGTTAAGCTTTTGTTTGTTTTATTTTTTGAAGTTGAACTAAAGTTCAAAAAAAGAAAATATAGTTTGCATAAAATAACAATAAATGTGTACAGTATACTGCCCTCTTTTACAATACCTACCTGTTCCTGTTTATTGCTCACTTTTTTCACTAGAACTCTTAGCTTATTAATCATAACTATTTAAATTTCTGTCTGATAATGCTAACATATATGTCATGTTGGTTCTGTTTCTGCTCTTTATATATCTGCAAACTCTGTTTTTTGCCTTTTTTGAAGGTCTTTCAAATTTTTATTTTTATTTAATGCTAGAGATAATATACCTAATAAAAGGCACTGAAGTAAATAGGCAAGAGGTGTTGTCTTAGTTACCTGGCTGCTATGACAATTACCATGTTGCCTTAATAACAGGAATTTATTGGTTCATGGTTTCTGAGAATAGGAAGCTTGTCTACTCTCTGGGTTGGTAATATTTTGGCTGACCAGGAACACTTGGGTGCCTTGGCTTTACTATCACATGGAAATGTCCTCTCTTCTCATTCAGGACTTGTTCACTTCCAACATCATTCACAAAAAGTGACGTTTTGTACATGAAACCTCATTCAGATGGGCCAAAACTTAACTAAAAGTTACATTTGGAACAGGTCCTTGTTACATACCCAGCATAATGGATTACATTAAGTACATGTTTCTTTGTTTTTGTTTGTTTTGTTTTGCTTTGTTTTTCCTAGGGTACATAATTCATACTACTACAGGCCATTCTCTGGTCCCCAGAATGCTCTAGATCCAAATGCAAAACACATTCATTCTATCACCTCTCAAAAGCATTAAATCATTTAAATAAAAACTTGGAATCGAAAGACTAATTAAAATTTGTTACAGGTGTGCTTCATCTTGGGGAAAAATTCTTCTCAGTCTGAGACCTAGGAATCTAGAAAGCAAGCTATTTTGTTCCAAAATACAGTGAAGATACAGGCATAGGCTAAACATGACTATATCAGAAAGGAGATACTGGGAGGAAAACAAGTGTCATTTGTCCCAAGCATGTCTGAAACTCAGCAGGACAAACTTCATTTTATTTTAGGATCTGAGAGGCATCTGTGTATCAATGCTTTGTCCTCTGGCCTCATAAAGGAGCCACTCTATGCTAAACAAGCAATTGTGCATTGTCCATACTCTCAGAACAAAAGAGTACAGGTCCCACCCACTCTGATCATCAGAATGGCAGCCACATTCTGCCTGAATGTAGATATATAGTTCCCATCATATTGGAATCTTGGGATGCCTGCATTCTCCCTATATTTCAGGGGTAAAGCCCCAATTCTTCCAATTACTGGGGTAGATGGCCTGTCCCCTTCAAGCACAAGGATAGACCTGCCATTTCCACACACATGGGCAAGTATGTTCTCTTGTTCAGGAGAGGTACTTTTGTGTTCAGACATCTGTATCAATATTTCTACCCTTGAAGTCTATCTACCTTCAATTTTTCCTTTCTCTGTCCCTTTCAGTCCATGCATGTAGTGCTTCTATTAATACCAATTTTGCAAAAACCTTGCTTGCCTTGTGTGTCAAAGTGGTCCAAATAGTGGTCAACATATCAGAAAAAAAGGACTTTCTACAAGTTCTCACATACCTGCATTTTTTTTAATTTTTAATAAATTTTAAAATATATTTTTAAAGATACTTAGATTACACAAATGTTACACAAAAAATATAGAGATTCCTACATGGTCCACTCCCTACACCTCTCATACCCTCTCACCTAAACAACATCCTTTATTAGTGTGGCACATTCATTGCAATTAATAAATGCATCCCAGGGCATTGCCATTGAGCATGGACCATAGTTCACATTGTAGTTTACACTCTTTCCCACACAATTGCATTTTAAATCCCATCTTCCATGTTCAGCCACATCTTCTTTAAGAAAGGTTTATTCAGAAACACCCTGACATCTACCGCATTCTCTGGGAAGTCACTTCCTAAAAGCTCAGGGATGCTCCTGCTAGAGATATTTCTGGCCCTATTCTCAGGGTTCAGTATCTGGATAGGTTGAGGTTATTATTATTTTTTTAATCAACAATTTTTGCTTTCTTTGTGCTTAGTAGTTTTTCACATTCCTCCTGTATTTTTTTATATTCTGCAATGAGAAACCAGGCTGAAACTTTCACACTTAGCTAAGAAATATCATCAGGTAAATTTCAATCCAACATTCAGACACAATTTCACCAATTTGTCAGCTGCTTAATAACATGGTTTTTCTTCCTTTCAGTTTCCAGTAACAAATTCATCATTTCCTTCTAAAATGCCATAAAATTTACCTTTAATTTCCATAATTCTACCAACAGTTTCTGCAATGCAATGTAAGCTTTTTCTTTCAAGTACTTCATATTCTTTTAGGCTTTACCCATTCCCCAACCCTAAAGCAACTTCCACACTTGTAGGTGTTTGTAAGAACAGCACTCCACTTTCCAACACTAAAGGTTTTCTTATATTTCTTGCTATTATGGCAAATACCTCACAAAATGATGGCTTAATAATGGGAATTTATGGCACATGACTTACAAGGCTAGAAGTCTCACTTCCTCTTGGGGTTGACAGTGTTCTGTCAGCCAATCTTTGGGATCTTTGACTTTCCTTTTATATTATGATATCCTATCCTTTTTCTTCTGAATTCTGTTAACTTCCAGTTTGGGGCTCTACCACATGACTTTCTCTTCATAAATCCTGTGGGATTTGTATTAATGCTCAACTTCATTCAGTTTGGTCACTCCATAACTAAAAATAACATCATTATAAGGTCCTGTTTATAGTGGGTTCACACCTACAGAAATGGGATAAAATTAATGTAGCCTAAGCATCTTTTAAAATATTTAAAAAAAAGAGGCAGTAAATGAACATAAAATGTTGCTTTTTCATCAAAAAAAAAATGTAAGCTATAGACCATGCTTAGTAGCAATGCTTCAATGTTTTCATTAATTTTCACAAATGTACTAAACTAATGAAAGATGTTGCTAATTCAAGAAATTATGGGACAGGGAGGGAATGGGGTATATGGAAATCCTCTATATTTTTTCCATAAAATTTATGTAATCTAAAGCTCCATTAAAAATAAATGAAAAAAAGAATAGCTTCCTGGAATGTATATAGTTTAACCTATCACAATGGTGAGGTTTTATGTTTGTATAGCTAGGTGTTCAGGAGGGATTACAGATTATTGTAGCTGTAAACTATTAGAGGCTAGAATTTCTACTGGTTATCCTACTGACTAGTAGTTCCACTGGTAGTTCCATTGGTTTGGTTTCCTTGATTTTGGCTTCCAGTTTTCTTTGGGTTTTCATAGACTTCTTAAATAAGGTCTGAGCCTTAAATTTCTTTATCTTGCAATCCAGTTTTATTATAGAGGAGCTTTATTGATGTCCTTTGATGTGTGTGGTGGAGGAAGCATTGTATAATCCTATGATTAGATCACCATAATTTAGTAACTTTTGTTGCTGGACTGTGAACTCAACAACTGTTTTTCTGCCTGGTAATCTCCTATGGCCCCAAGGATGAGACAAGAAATATGGAGTGGGCTGCTGTTTTATATTTCTGTTCCCATACATCTAAAACTAGAGGGGATCTGATTTCAGTATATCCCTTCCTCAACATGGAAGAGTAGAGGTGGGTACAATTCACTATCTCCCATCCACCAGGTACTTAGGCTTTCATAAAACCAGTTTGCTGGACTCTGATAAAATAGTTACTTTTGAGGATAGTACTTTTTAAAGAAAACAAATGAATCTGCATATTCCAAAAATGTTTACTTTTCCTTCTCCCTACTGGCAGTACAAGGGGGAATTATCTCCAGTCTCCAAAATAGGAAAATAATGTGATTATTGGAAATAAATCTCAGGAAAACATGGTCCCTCCCTTTCATATCTGGGTCTCATGGTAACTTTGAATCTCGAGATTGTTCACACTGAGCAACCACAAATTGATCAACTAGAGTTCAAGCATCCCTACTTGTACTGGCTCCATGAGAGATATTCTTTTCCTCTGCTTCTTGAGGTTAGCAACAATTCACATTAACTGCTTCAACTGTATTTTCAGGGCTGTAGCCTCAATTCTCTGACAGATATATGAAGAGTTGCTGTTTTCAGATTATTGAGCATTTTGCTGTTTTAGGGAGGCAAATGATGATTTCCAGGATGTTTACATGCTGGTCCAAAAATTGAAAGTCTGATAAATGTATTTTTTACCCTAACATCTCAGAAATATTCCAAAAATTGGATATCTACTGTTTCCAAATATACACCAATAAATAATTATAGCTAAGTCTTTCTCTTTGTTATAATGAAATGTACAAATAATCATAACGAAAGCCAAATATTCTATAAATAACATTTTATCAAATCAAAAATTTCATTTTCTAAAATTTTTTAAAAGGCATTTTAAAAATTCTCTAAAATGATTACTAAATTTTAATAGTATGGTTACATATATAACATATACATTATTAATTCACAGAAATAATAAAAATGAATGAGACACTGAAAAAATTTACCTTGTTTGAAAGCTTTTCTGTCAAACAAAAATAAACAATAAAGTAACAGATGTATCAACTTTCAACTTAGGGAAAAAGAATGATGATCCTCATGCAAACTAATTAACAATAAGTTTCTAGAATCTAAATGGAACAAAATGCTTTTCACTGAATAGAAGTTGATTTGAAGAAATATTGCAGGCATATTAACTTACCTGAAATGATTCAGGAGTGTGAGTAAACACAATTACAGTTTAGTAATATTAAGTGTCTGTAGTTAATGACTTTTAAGCAGGGCTACATATAAATATATATTTCTGTGTTCACCAAGCAGGTTAACTGTAAACTAATAGATGAAATTCATCACATCACTTATTGGGATTTAGTATTATCTCCTTTCCTTTATAATTAAAATTTATGCAAACAGAGTATCTTACTCTGTCTTTTGAGCTCATATTTGTTTGCTCTGATTGATATATAACTTTCTTAGCATTAACTACAATATTAATTTTTGTTTGTCAACTATCCATGTTTGAAGAAGTGTTTTACATGATGAGGTAGCAGAAAAAGTAAACACAACCTATCTATATTAAACACAGACTTTTAAAAAGTCTTACTTGTCTAAAATAACATTAATACACATAAAGAATAACAAAGTATTTTTAAAAATGCATTTTAAAATGTGCAAATATGCATTTAAGAAGTTTATCATCTTGATATCATGCAAATTTAAACATATTTTAAATTTAAGAAACTACAATGTTAATGCAAGGAGATTAATGAATATTCTTGTATATTGCCAGATGAAAGATGAGTACATATAAAATATTGTGTTTCCTAGAAATACGTGCTGTTTTTAGTTTCCTAAAGCTGTTCTCACAAGGTCCCACACTACTTAATATACCATAAATTTATTGAGTGCCTTAATGCAAAGTTCTGGACAATAGAACTCCTTATCCAGGTCTTGTCAGAGCCATGCATTGGCTGAAATCAGGATATTTCTGGGAAGGGCAATTTGTAAGACAATTCAATCTCTGCTTCTGCTATGGGGCTTGTTCTACTTCTCTCTTTGCCCAAATTTAATCTCCCACTAAGGATCCCACTCATATTTCCAATCCATTACATTTTGGCCTTATGATATCTTCAAAGATCTTAGTTTTAAATAGGATCACATTCATGAAACTAAATTTTCATACTTAAACATATCTTATTAAAGGAGAAAATTCAATGTGTATGAAGTAACAAAATTAGAATAATGTATATTTTAAGACTTGGCAGTTAAACTTCATGAATTATTCCGCAAAAAATAGAGAAGATCTTAAAAAATACCCTGCAATCTGAGTGCCCACAGAGTCCTGGCTAAAAACAGACATGGACAAAAAATGCAGTTGAGGAGGATAGTAAATGGTTGGAATCCTCTCCTAGGTAAGGCACAGAGTCTTTCCATTCCCATCTGCTCCAGGGGTAAATGTAAGCCCATTTTTGCAAGTTCTAAAGTTGGATCTATTGGAACTTTATATTAACATGTGACAACTGCCAATTTTAAATATTGGTTTAGCTGGTTTTCACACAATTTGAAGGGAAACTCAGAATCTTTCACAAGTGGAATACTTTCCTTGGAAGAGAAATTTGATTCACTAATTTATTAAATAGTTCAAAATATAAAAATCCCAGGAAAAGGAACAGTTTATCCTGACTTTTATATATTAAATTCCAACATTAGTAAATATGGTTTAGCAGAAGGAGAAAAAGATTTGTTGGTCCTGGGTAATATATTTATGCACTTCACCATGGGTTAGGATTGTGTTACTGACAGTCTAATAAAAATCCACATGCTGGAAAGAGAGGAGAGGCAGTATCTACATAAGGTGAAGTAAAGTTAGCAGATATGCAGGAACAAGAGGTAATATGTTCAAATACCCTATTAGTCCCTTTCATTCCACTTAAGCTACCCTGAAGAGTGGGTTAAATATTTTCTGTGGCAATTTAGAAAGAAGAATTGGGCTATATATTCCACATCATTGATGTAATTTGGGGCTGTTTCAATTAGAATTATATAACAGTTTAAAAATATTGACTATCTTGTGAATGTGAAGAATGTGAAATTATTACTTAAGCTGAAATGATGGTTATATGATGCAAAGAAATACTTTTTCCGGGCAAAATTTTTATACATATTTCAATTTATTTTAGCTCATACTTATCAAACAACTTCTATCAGAGTAATGCATTGAAAGATCATTGCTCCAGAAAATTCCTATAGGAATAGTTATCCTACAATTAATAAGCCATAGGATGTGTTTTAAAAACATAGCAACAGAGATAAGCAATAAGAAATATTAATAAAATATTATAAAATTTAAAAACAAGAATTAGTATTGTTGAGCAACATTTCTATAATTGCTTTTTTATTGCTCTTGAGTGCCAGTTCTGTCCAACCAATTAATCTTTTGAAAATTAAATGCAACATTGATTATTAAATACATGCTGCAAAATTAAATAGATAGTGGATAGTGGATTCAGCTCAAGCAGTTGAGTGCTCGCCTCCCACAATGAAGGTCCCAGGTTTGGTACTCAGTGCCTCCTAAAAAAGACAAACAACAAACAGACAATGAACAGATATGGAGAAAGAAAAATGAGCAGACATTGAGCAAAAACAATGAGGAAACAATGAGCAGAAATTGAGAAAAAAAAAAAAAAAGAAAATAGGTGAGGAAGCCATCAGGAGGAAGAGAAATTAAGTAGATAGATTTTAGACATAGAATCGCATATATATAGCTTGCTGAACTTTGAATTTTAAGTTAAATATAAAAGGAAATGACTAATCACTGCCAAGAAATGGTGGAATTAGAAATAAAAAATGTAGCGTGATGAGATATACTAACAAAATTCAAGAATAAAAGTTGAAAATACAGATATATAAAAGATGATATAAATTTATGAGAGATAATGGATTGATTATTTTCTCATTAATATTAAGTAAAAAGTAATCATTATAATATATATGTAATTATGTAAACCAGAAATATTACATGGTAAAAGTCATTATGACAGGATCCAAAAGAAGTAAGTTACAAGGCACACACAGAATTTCAGTGGTATGTATCTAAATAATTAAATATTGATTACAGTTCTAACGATTTCTTTTACACTTACAAAATCAATTAAAAATTGAAAATATGTTAAATTTTGTTGATAACTGTGTTACATACAAGTAGGCTTACATATATGCATATTATAAGCATAAATCTTTTTTTTTTTTTTCTTTTTTTCTTTTGGAGGTACTGCGGCTGGGGATTGAACCCTGGGCCTCATATGTGGGAAGCCAGTACTCAACCACTGAGCCCATCAGCTCCCCCTAGCATAAATCTTTTTTGCTACAACTTATTTATACATTACTCCTAATAATTAATTGGGAAATATATATTAAGAAAAATTATATCATTAAAGCCATTTTTTCATGAGCCATGTCATTTTACCAAGAGTAGGTTTATCCATGTGTTTTCTACAGAAAAGTAGGAGTTTGGTTGCTTTATCTTGTCTGTATTTGTTATAATAATAATATCACTATATGTGATACATCCTCTCATGTCTTAGGCTCAACAGATATTTTTTAATGACTTTTACCTTCCCAGAACTTTCCTGAGGGCTCCAGACACATCTTTGTTTCTAAGACTGTAGATGAGAGGATTGAGCATGGGAGTGACAGTAGTGTAGAAGACAGATATTACTTCATCCAGCTTAGTGATATGAAAAGATTTGGGGAGAATGTACATGATGATGGTTGTTCCATAGAAGAGAAACACCACAATCATATGGGAAGAACAAGTTGCCAAAGCCTTTCTCATCCCTGCATTTGATCCTAATCTCAGAACTGTATAGAGTATCTGCCCATATGAGGCCATGATGGCTGATACTGGAATGAGGAGGAACACAATATCACTAATAAAAATTGCATTTTAATAAAAAGTTCTATCAGCACAAAAAAATTTCAGGAGAGCTGGGATCTCACAAAAGAAATGATGGATTTCCCTGGAGGTGCAGTAAGGGAGATTCAGAATATATATGACTTGAATGAAAGCATAGAGCAGAGAACCCAGCCAGGTACCAGCCACCATGAAAGCACAGACTTATGAGAACTGAGTAATGGAGAGGATGGTCATAAGCCATAACTGCCAGGGGAAGACATTCTGCTGCAATAAGGCTTGTGAAGAGGAAGAGCTGAATTCCACAGTTAAAAAATGAAATGGTATTTTTCTCAGACAGGAAATCAGTGGTTATCTTGGAGACAATTTTGGAGCTATACAAGAAGTCCATAATGGAAAGTTGGCTGAGAAGGAAGTACGTAGGGGTATGGAGTCAAGAGTCTAACCAAATGAGAATAATCATCATAACATTACCAACAAAGGCCACAAGAAACACCAAAAAGATGAGAAAGAAGAGGAGATTGGGGACTTGAAGTTCATGAAAATGCCCTAGCAGAACAATGTCAGTTCCAGTGGTATAGTTGGTCACTCTCTGCATTTTCTTCCTCCAAACTCATTATCCTAGAGAGATCAGACAAAATCTTTAATCCCACCAGAATTTGGTCCTACCCTCATTTTACAATGTGCTAACTTCAATCTCTTCCCTAATTGTCCATCATACATTACATGTTTTCATTTCATTTCAATTCTTTCTCTAAAACACTACTGTTCTCTTTACTAGTGCAATTTCACTGCATGGTGATTTTTAAAAATTTTAGGATAAATTACCAAGATAGTACTCTCTGTATTTGAAGGAATTATATTTTGACCCCTTGAAATTTGGAAAATGTTATTATGTAAAATTTGTTTATAAAGTGAAAAGGTTGTTCATATAATCTCTCTTCACATATCTCTCTCTATATAATTTGCTCGATCTGTATATATTTTTCTATTAATTTACTTGCAATATCTATGACTATGTATATGTCTATATCTATGTCTAAGTCTCTAAATTCAAATTTAAATCTATGTCTAAATCTAAATCTATCTATATCTATATCTATATCTGTATCTATATCTATATCTATATCTATCTGTATCCATATCTAGGCATATGCAACTCAGTTACATAAAGACATTGTATCATTTTAAATAGCTCTAATTTGCAAGATTTAGAGACTTTGTAAATGAGATAGCAGTGATAAGTAATCTATACACCTATATGAAATATATTAGTTGTTTTACATTTGCTATTGTACCTGTATAACATATTCAAGGGATTATTTTCCTTGTTTTCAAAACGCAATTTGATTTTCAGAGTGATCAAGTTATTTTGCATATTTTGATATTGGTTAAAGAACAGCACCAATATCACATCAAAAAGTTACCAGGTTGCTTCTTTCTTTGCTTATCATGTTACCTAATTTGTTCTTTTAAACAGAAATCCTATTTATGTGTTCTTTATTTTGAAATTTTAATGGGTAAATTTCTCTTTACGTTTTTTGTAATATGATGGCTGAAAACATAAGATCATTTAGGGACAGAAGCCCAGAATCAAACAAAACACCTAAGTGAAATTCAGTAATTTGTCTCCACATATACAAAAGGCTGTTGATGATATGACAAAGTACAAAACAATGGGAAAAGGCAAACAAGCAGAAATTGCTATTAGTGATGTAATTTGGCTAGAGTGATTGGTGTTATTCTTCACTTGGGCTTCCTCCAGGAGAACTCAGTGAGAAGGAGAAATAAAAGTACTTAGTCCAAAGGGGCAATAAACATAATTATTAAATGGAAAACACTGTTATTTAAGAGCTCTTTAATTTCCTTTCATCTAATTTCTGTCTCAGAGATTAGAATTCATTATTATGTAAAATTAGTTTTAGCTATGCTGGAAATGCAATGCTTATAATATTGAATGAATCAACTACTCACATTATCATCAGGCCTATTAGTCGATTGATTTTTTAATTAAATGTAAATCATATTTTCTTCCCAGAAATATTAAATATAGACTAACATACCTTTCAAAATTTCCTCAGCATATAACTAGAACATTATTTATACAAAAGGAAGAGTTTCACAAAAATTTATCCAGAGATATTTATTTTCCTTTCCTGTCAGGACCATACAGGTGGTTAAATGCGACACAAAATTCTCTACTACAGATATTTGGACTAATTTACAATTTTACCTGCTCTATCCTCAGAGTACATGTTCCTTGTCTGGCTCTCTGTTCCCTTAGGTGGACAAAATAAAATTATTCCATTGTTCTTCAAATGCCCAAATAAAGCAAGTCTGTTCTCATGGAAACAGCAAACAAAATTATCAGTCCCATGAGCATTCATTTACCAGCCCCAGCAAACTCCATTTGAGAACTGGAAAACTGCAGTGGTGAAATCCCTGATCAGAATTCAATAGATGCTGCCTTGTATCCAGAATGAATGTATTTCCTTCCTGGCTTCACCACATATTAGTGACTTAAGATTTTTTGCTTAAATTTCTTTCCTCTGTTACTTCACCTACAAAACAAGGGTAATAAGGCCATGTATATTATAGGATTTTGTGTGTATAAATAAATTGATTAATGCAAATTTCTTTAAAAAGTGCTAGGTATTAGGGGAGGTAAAATGTTTCACAATATGAGGATGAGTAGTTTTTTTTTGTTTTTTGTTTTTTTTTTAGTTTTACTCACAGCCACGGTTTATTACAGCAAAGTGATACCATGTAAAATCATCAAAGGGAGAAGGTACATAGGGTGAAATCTGCAGGAAACCAGACAGCAGATTCTAGAGTCCTCTCCCAATGGACTCACACAGGACATACTTAATTCTTCCTGTGGCAAATTGTGACAACATGTTTTGAGTGATGTCTACCAGGGAGGTTCATTAGAGACCTAGTGCCCACAGTTTTTACTGCGGGATGGTCAGGTGGGCTTCCTCTGCCCAGCACTGTCAAAATTCCAGACTCCCAGAGGCAAGATGGTGTGCAACATACACCCCAGTATTTGTACAAATGGTTTAGGCAGAGTGAGCCACTCCTGTCATCTAGGGAATGGTGGGGTAGGAATATTTCCAGCATTCAAGTTCTCAGACCTCAGCCAAAGGCCTACCTTGCAAACAGGACTTTCTAAAGATGGCAGTCTCAGGCCTGCTATGTTAATTCTTTTCTGTACAATTGTCCATTAATACTTTTATAAGAGTGTGATACAGATGGTGAAAGAGAATACAGTGCAGCTGTGGCTGTGAAATAGAGACAGAGTTTACAGAAGGGAATGGGTGGCAGTGTAAAATATGAAGGAATGCCTATTTATTTGATGATTGTATCAAGATAATTATTACTGATTTTCAGAAGCTGAAGAAAAATATTTTTGCCTGGTACAACATGTTGCAGTGTTTTTATAAGAACTGATAGGAAGAAATAAAGAAACAAGGGAAAATAATTTTTAAATAACCTAAAGTATATTGGTTCTG
>JAQZBX010079724.1:0-13933 GCA_029593785.1 Cabassous unicinctus | reverse complement strand
ATATATCTGAAGGAAGATATGTAACAAGAAGAAAGGTAAGAAGAAAGGTAAGATAGCAAATACCTTTTTATTTTTACACAGTAAAAGTTCATTCTTCATTATTCTCTGATCTGTTTATTTTGTGTTTGATAAAATCTGTGAGAAAAGAAAGGCATTCAGAATGATCTGGTCTCTGCATTGCTTGGGAAAATCTTAGCCAAAAGTATATTAGTACATTGATGCTGTTACTCATTCTAGATAAGGCTTTCGAGAATTGCCCATGTGAGAAACACCTTGATCGCAAATCAGCACCTGCAATTCCAAGTGTCTGCCCTTGTGACTCTCAAGTCAGGGCTCGTGTTATAAATCACTGTTTATTTTCTCTCCCTATAGCATCTTAATATCTATGGCACGTTTCTTATGATCAGCAGTTACAGCATTCTCCAGAATGAAAACCTATGTCTTTGGGGTGTCTTCCAAGGCTGCCCAAAGTGAATTTGAATAATGACACAACCTCTATTTTAAGTCAGGTCATCCCAAAGTACCCTCTAGAGAAAACCCATCCAGTTCATTCTGTGAACACAGTAACAGAGACAAAAAGAAACTTCATTTTATTTATATGAAATACAAAGGACAAAAAAAAAAAAAGAAAATATAATCTCAAAACCCTCAGGAAGATGTAATTGATTTGTTATTGTGAAATCTTGAAGTCACCTACCCAAAATTAGATTCCTCATGACGGCAAGGGACGCATTTACTAGAGGTCCAGGTAGAATTCTTACTCTCTCTTATTGCTGGACCAGTTTTTTGTCCTTCTGTGCTATTTCAGTAATCCATGTATGAGAGAGATTTATACATATGGCTGTATTTCCAGATTCTGGGCTTTTTGAGGTTGGAAGCTCTTTATAAAAATCAACTCCCGTCCAATCATTTTGTGCAAAAGGAAAGAAAGCAGCGGGAAATCACAGAGTGAGCTTGAACAATGCTACTATTATATGGCAATCTACTTGACAGCCTTATTACCTAGGTACCTTAGTATTGTGTTCAATAAAGAAATTTAATTCTATATAAAACAGTAAAAATATCTATCATTCTCATTTCAGATGAAAAAAAAAATCTATGTTGAATAAAATATTCCTAATTTTTTAATGACCTAAATTTTCTCCTAGTTTTTTTTTCTTCTTAACATAGGTCACTTTCAGTATTCTATCACCAAAATATTACTTTTTTCATAAAACCCCAATTCTAGATTAAATTTATGAAATCGTTAAAAAGCTCTGTTATTGCTATTATAATTTATCATCGTCTTAATTTTGTTTCTTTGCACAACATTGAAACACTACATATTATTGCCCTTTAACAAAATAAAAAATTATCTTAGGAATTGTCAGTTCTGAACTTGCTATAATCTAGTGGAGAATGGCATGGCATGAAAGTTGCTTTCATTTCTTGCATATACCATCCTGTAAAATATTTCAGCTCCTTCTGGAAACCAAAATTGTAGTCACTTAGGTAATGGAGTTCTCATAATTCAGAATGATTTGCCTTTCTCAAAATGAGGTTAGGTTTCTACCTATTCTTTGATCTGTATATTTTGTGGCATTGATTACACACAGCAGGTACTTTTGTCATCAGCCTTCACTGGGAAGGCTTGAAGCTGCTTATGGCTCAAATTTTGATCCTTAATCATGATTTAATAATATCACTATGAACCATGTTATATATGAAAGTCGGCTCCATCAGTTGAATTAATTTTCCAATGTTCCTTAATGGCCTTTTATTTCTCTGGGTGATTTTCAGCACATTTTTGAGGTGGTAGTGTCATTTGGCCAAATATGAAATATTATCCAAACATTCCATTAATTCAACCTATATTAATGACATATTGCTAATTTTCAACACTGATCTAGAAAATGTGGAAAATACAGGGAATAAAACAGACAAAAGTTTTAGCCTCATTATCACATAACCCCTAAGCAATTCTAACATTTCCTAGTTCTGACATCAATAGACACATTTCGGTACTTCTTCATTATTGGCATTCAATAAACCAGATATCATATGCAAATACTGGTGTGGGTACTGGCCAGCACAGGGGACAGAATGGGATAGTGGATAATAGTTTGGACTTTGCTCTCAAAATAAAATTTGGGCTTATGTTCCATATTTTCCCCTTATTCTGAAGCCTTGCAAAGGTACTTAACCTTTTGGGGCTACAGATTTTCCCTTGGATTTTTTTAAAATTAGGAATATTAATCCATTTACTAGAGATGGTTTCAGAGTTCTGTAACTGAATGAAATATTTTAATTTTTAAAAATATGTAGCAGTTAAGGTAATAAGAATAATATAAAAGATGACTTAATCCCCCCAAATATTTACACTGTAATTCAATACAAATACAAATTCAAGTCAAAACTTTACAATCTAAATTGCGGTGCAAAGTTCAATAAAAGTACAAAGCAAAAAGCAGCCTGTTCTTTTCAGGATAAAAACAAACAAACAAACATGATTCTTATTTCACAAGAGAAGTATGAACGAAGGTGTTACAGATAAAATATCCCTGATAAATTTCCACTACTACAGAACTATTCCTATAAATTAATAAACAAAAAAGCTAACCATTACTACTTAATTTTTAAAAAGACATGCTGTCCTTCTAATCACTTGCTGAAAGTACCTGCATGAGGATAGGAAAAGATAATTGGTTATATAGGGAGGGAGAGGGTGATTTGGGGTTAACGGTGGACATGCTGCCCTGTGTGGATCTAAAATTGTAGCATCCTGAGCACCTAAGAGTATCATGTATGAGTGGGGAATTGGGATCAGAAAGAGGTTCAAGAGAAGGCAGAATTAAGCATGAGAGTTTATCCTCTGCAATGTTACATAGAATGAGAAACTTTAAGGCAAGTTGTTATTTTCATATCAATAAATTATTTTCACCATATAATAATAAGGACCAAAAATTACATCATATTTTCCACTCAATGCCATTCATATATTTTGCTTGCCTGGTTGATTCACGTGCATGGGTTGGAATTAAACAGTTTGTGCATGTGGTAATTTTTTGTCTATTTCTGACACCAAATTTGTGAAATGATCAATGATAAACTTTAGTGAGTCTCCAGTGGGTAGTCAGCAGCCAACAGAGCAACCATATGACTGATTTGAAAGCTTAAGTGAAGGTTAACAGTCTGTTCAATTTGTGGAGCTTTTTGGAGGCTTGCAAACACTATTTACCATAACGTTAACTTCTCAGTGGGCTGGCATTTGGCACACAAAGAGGTCTGATATGTTTTCATATGATGATATTCTTATTAGTTAAGAGAATGTTGTATGGAGATTGCTATTATCTTCAATACAATCCACCTTCAAGATTTCTATCCTATCTTTCCTCCATAGAGCTCTGCAAGGGAATACGATTTTGTAGAGTTGCACTTTGAAGCCAAATAGTCCTTGTTTAGAAGATGTTTAGAAACAGGAATTTTTGAGAGGGAATGAGGCATTAACTATGTTCCCTAGTGGAATGTCTCAAGACCCAATACATGTAATGAAATCATCTAGGAAACATGATTTTACATTATCATAGCCAGTGGGTTTTTTCCCAGGCAGAATATTTAATTAGGAATATTGGTTTAGGATATAAGCAAATAAAAAAAAAAAAAGAAAACTGTTTAGCCACGATTTTGGGTACCCAAACATCAAGGGGGGTTGGACATATGTTATAAATTTTTTAAATTATTTAAAGTCCTTTCTGGTATGAAGCCTGATAGAAGCACACTCTTGGAAACAGAGATAAATGAAAGGCGAGTTTATAGAGCAGAGGTAAAATGATCTGACTTAATTCTTATTTACTAAATGTCTCTAGCATGTAACAAAGCCACAGTTATAAATATATTGACTATTGTAAAGCGTGTGAGTATTGGAGTTTATATCCTGACACTGCCATTTACAGGTTGGAAGATGTTGGGAATGATATTTTACTTTTCTAAACCTTTGATTTTCTCATTCATAAAGTGGGGATAAAATTGCATTTGGAAGATATTTACATAGGATAGGAAATGCCTAGTTAAAATAAGTAGTCAATAAACAGTTGAAGTAATAGAAACAACATTTAACTATATTGACTACGTCTGCACAGATTATTAATCAGTTTTTTTATGCTTTAACTTCCTATGGAATTCCTTCCTTTGAAACTAGCATGATGCAACTTAAAACAGTTAAGGACCTCATTGTTTTTCTGATGCAAAGGATAAACAACAAGCCTGTATCCAAGAAGCAAGTATGGGATCCAAGCAACAAATACTGTATAATGAGAAATTAAATATTCAATGCCTCAAATTTTCTCTGAACAAAATTTAATACAGACTCACTAATTAACACTTGGGGAAGTGGAGATTTAATAGTGGCTGGAGGCAAAACAATCTTGCTCAATTAAGATTACACAGTTTAAATTCCCGTTGTTGAGTTTACCTGGAAAATACATTATAACCAAGAAATATTACTTAATAGATAAAACTTAAAATTTCTTTAGAAATCCTTTAAAGCTATGAAAAGTAGTCAATAGTGAAGAAACCAGATGCAAATAATTGAATGTATTGAATTAATAACCAGACATAAAATCTAGAGTGGAGTCCATAGAGAGGAATCCTATAATTACTCCTATGTAACAATAGCTTTGACCTGGGTTTGTACCCTAGTATCTGCCATACCTTGGTCTCTGGGTCTATATACAGTTCCCCATTCCTCCTAAGTTGCCCTGAGTCAAAAAAACATAAACAATATTGGAATCTTAACTTTGTACTTTTCAAAAGTAGTGAAAAATGAATGCATTCAATTTTTAGTTTTTTTCATATAATTAAAAATGAAATTAAAGATTAATGTGTTCAATTTTATTGTGCATTTTAAATGAGCAAGAAAAATTATTAATACAGATCTTGTTTAGGCTCGATATGGTTATTCAACAGTTTTATCATTAGTGCCTAAGCGTCTTTTGTATGTTATACTAATAGAAATCTAACTCATTTTTCTTTCAAGGTGAAAAGTATTCTGATTGGCTGGACTTGTATGTGAAATTTAATCAGGGAACAGAAAATAAAAAAATCTAATTAGATGAGAACTTTGATATCTCAAAATAAATGTTACATTCATCTGAATTATGGCCACCTTCACATTCATTCTAAAGTCACAGAAGTACTTTAAATTGTGAACTTTTAAAATACAAATTAGGTTTGTGAAATTCAGCATATATTTTAGAATGAATTTGTATGCTTGTAAAATTAACAATTCTCTGCAAAACATGGAAGCTCTAAATCTAGTCTCAGTGCATAGAAACTTAATTACTAACACAACAGAAGTCACAGATATCTATCTCTTTTATCTTCATGCAAGGCAATAATTTTCTTTTCTTTCAATGATTAAATACTGTTTTTAACTAGCAATGACATCAGTGAATCCATTTTGTATTCTTTAAATGTTAAATAAAAACTGATAAAAGAATTTGTTAAATTGTTTAGGCTGATTGGAATCAGGTGCCTAATATTGGCACAGAACTTCAAATTTACAAAAATGGATGTTTCCAAATGATTGTGGACCCCTTGTCATTCTTAGAATCTAGGGAGTTTACCAATCATCTAAATAACTGTGTTTTCTTTCAAATTAATTTTAAGAGAGAAATCATGTTATATTCACTGAGTACATGGAATTAGAAAATTGCCATTATGTAGGTAGATAAATATAGATGTAATATTTTACAAAAGCATCTCTGGAATTCCAGGATTTGAGGGCAGGAGAAAGGAGGTATCTTTACATGCAAATCGTCAGAAAGATGAGGAAAGGGGTACAGGGCTTGTGAGTTGGGCTTCTAGGACCCCCAGGTCCTTCATTTCCCTTTATAAAAAAATATAGGAAAAACAGGTCTCCAACTTTCTGGTATGGGGCCATGTTACCACCATTATTAGCACCTGTGCCAGACAGAAAAATCACAAAATTATGAGTTACATCCTAAAGTATCACAGTCACAACCACAATCAAGAATCGTAAGAATTCCAGGATTTATTAGAGACAATGAAGACGAGGAAGCCTGGAGTACCTGCCTAAAATGCATCGAGACTCAGAGCAAACACCATTATGATTGCCTCCCTCATCCTTGATTCTTCCCAAGCTTGCTTGGCCAAGGACACTGGAGGGTACATCATTCTGAACAGTCTTACGATATCTGTATCAACTATGGGAAAATATTTATTCCCCAACAGTGTGATGTAAGCTGACTGGGAAAATTCTTCCTTTTAAAATGAGCTTTTCTTGAGAAAGCATTTTCTAATGTTTAGAATCTATTGAATAATGGTTTGTGATTGAACCATAATGACAACTGGGAAAGGAAACCCAGCAAATTTTATCTTATCACATGGGAGTCATATATCCCAAATTATCCATTTGTTATCTCTCCTCTGGATCCTTTCAGTAACCTAACAAGGTTGTAGATTCAGTGACAGTATACAGTTCTTCACTGTCATGGTCACACACTGCAAATTATAAACAGATGTTTGTTGCTTTCATGCCAGATGTCAGCATATCAGCAGGTGTTGAAGCCTATTTAATTGTACACAGAATATGCTGCAGTCTTGAATCACAATTAAGGTGTATCTTTACCTTCCTCCCAGATTCATTCTCTCTTCCATTCCATTTTTTCTCTTTTGCAAGCCTTGCTATACATAAGATTAAGCTTTTCCATCATTATTGATGTCTGTGGGTTAAAATGGTCAAAGACAAATTGTTAAAATTAACTGCCATGTAGTTGCTTGAAAGTTGCAGCCTTACATTTTTTCTGCTAAATTTAGAAAGAATATTTCTTTAGAGTTTGGTCATAAAATTTTGTTATAACCCTTTCAAACTTTGTTCCCACTGATAGCATATTTCAGTTTCAAAAGTTGATAATCTGGCTGTGATGGTTTGGAGTTGGATGTACCCCAGAAAAAATATGTTCTTAAACTTAATTCATTCCTGTGGGTGTGAAACAACTGCAAGTAAGAGCCTTTTGATGAGGTTATTCCATTAAGTTGTGGCCACCTCAATCAGGATGCTTCTTGAGTCCTATTACTGGAGTCCTATGTAAGTGGAATGAAATTCAGGCAGAGAGAAAGCCACAGAGGGAGCAGCCAGAAGTTGAACACCAATGGAATCTGAAGGCCACCATGTGCATTGCCATGTGACAGAGAAGCCCAGGACCATGAATCACCAGCAGCCAGTCTCAGAATACGACAGTCTTAGAGGAGAAGCATCGCCTTGATGAGGCCTTGATTTGAACTTTTTTCCTAACCTCAAAACTGTGAGCCATTAAATTCCCATTGTTTAAACCATCCTGTTACATGGTATTTGCTTGAGAAGCCTAGGAAACTAAAACACTGGCTTTTCCCACTAATATCAAAACTCCTTCAAAGAGCAATCATGTGTGATATTTCACACCTTTGGATAGCTTGTAACAATTAGTAGGTCAGTTTAAATGTGATTTACTTAATTGTACTAAGGTACTTCTTAAATGCATCTTGGGTATTTAATTGTTTAAAATCTGTTCCCCAACGTGTTACTTCTCAATAAATGAAAATTATTAATTATTGTAGAACTAAATATATTTCTCCTTCTGAAATACTAGAGTTTAAAATGTATCACCAAAGCTGAAAGTGAACAGTTATCATATAGGCTGAGGATTTGGGGGCTCCTGCTTTTCATTCTAAGCCATTGGCAGTTTGTCAAAACCCATCACTCTCTGAGACAAAAATTCCTGAAAGGAAAATTGAAGATAAAAGGGGGAATTGAGAGAAAGACAATTTGCAAATTCTTTTGGCTTCCTGCTGCTTCAGGATAGGGTTTTTAGTTTATATGTAATGATCTCTGATACTGAGAAAAAGTTCACCAATTGTATCACTTAGTAGGTCATTATTTACTGCTCCTCATGCTCCCAAAAGACAAAAATAAACTAGATTTTGGTTTTCAGATTTTTTACAAAAAGCTGTGTTGTGTTTGTGAACCAGTTAGCAGAAATGAACATTGTATTCTTGACCTCCTTAAAACAATTTGACTTTGTCAAATGTAATATTACTATGTGGTTTTACTCTATTTGCATGTGTTCACGTATGTGCAGAATCCATAGTAACAGAAAATACTGAATTTAATGAAGTCAAGTGAGTTTTTATTTAGTTTTTGTTTTTCAAAAAAAGGGGAAATGAAGAGACAGCTGCCCAGCTTTGGCAATATTCTCTATATATACTCTTTTTTAAAAATACACTTTTTTATTTTTATTTTTTAAAAGAAACTTAGATTACATAAACGTTACACAAAAAATTTAGGGGATTCCCATATGCCCCGCTCCCTAGCCTGCCCACATTTTCCCACATCAACTACATCCTTCATTAGTGTTATACTTTTGCCACAATTGATGAACACATCTTGGAGCATTGCCACCAAGCGATGATTATAGTTTACATTGTAGTTTACACTCTCTCCCTCACATTTTTGCAAGTTATTACAAGATATACAATGCCCTGTATCTGTCATTGCAATGTCATTCAGGATACTTCTCAAGTTCCGAAAATGCCCCCAAATTACCCCTATTTTTCCCTCTCCCTCCTCTCAGAACCTTCAGTGGCCACTGCCTCCACATCCATGATAAAAGTTCTTCCATTGCTAGGATAACAAGTCTACAGTAGAACAACTATAAGTCTGCTCTAGTCCATCATCCATTCCCCAATCCTGATTTTTCTGTGATGGTGATGCCCATTCCATCTCCAATTTCTGTAAACCAATATAAATACTCTTTAGAATCACTCAATCCTAGGATTGGAAAGAATCTCAGAGATCTTTAATCCATCTATACTCAACATTTGAATTCCTTCAATAATAAACCCATGAAGAGGGTTCTACTCATGTGACTAAAACCATGCAATGATAGAAATTATTTACCTTCTAAAACAATGTTTTATATTCCTTGTTATACTCCTTGTTATCAAATTGACTAAGTCTAAAATGGCTTTTAATAGTTGTGGCAGTTTGATATAGTTATGAATTCCAAAAATATATATTGGATTATGCTTGTAAACTGGGTCTGTTCCTCTGGGCGTGATTAAGTTATGATTAGGGCTTTGATTGGGCCACGTCAGTAGGACGTTGAGTCCTACTCAGAGATAAAACTACATGGCAGAGCAGGAGTTAGTTGTAGTTTTGAGTTGGAGTTCTGATGTTGGAGTCTCTAGCTGGAGCCCTGTAAAGTAAGCATACAGAGGAGCTTGGTCTTGAGGAAGAGGAGAAGGCCCCAGGAAAAGAGATGAGCCATTCGCCTGAGAGTCTACAGCTGGCTTGTGGAGAGAATAAGCACCTGAACCTGGAGAGAATCAAGTCCCGGGAAAAGAGGAACCCAGGAAGCCGGACCCTCACAGAGTTGGGTGAGGGAAGTAACTTATGCTTTATGGCCTGGTAACTGTAAGCCTCTACCCCAAATAAATATCCTTTATAAAAACCAACCGATTATTGGTATTTTGCATCAGCACCCCTTTGGCTGACTAATACAATAGTGCTTACAGATAGCTAGTAAATCCCACTTTAGGGCTTCTCATCTCCAGTCTTAACACCTCTAATTCTATCAACCATCCCTCATATAACAGGTGTGCATTCACTGTACCCTCCTCTTAACATGTTCCAGTTGGCCTATATTTCTCTTTAAATGAGGTTCCCAGAAACAAACCCTAGTTTCCAGGTTGAACCAACCAACTGAGATAAAATAATATCTAGTGATGACTGAATGATTATTATACGTTATATAATAATTGCATTTAATCCTTTTAGCAACCCTATAAAGAAAACGCTATGAGGAAAAGATAAAATTTTAAAACACTAAGTAAACTACTCAAGAACACACAGCTCACATCAGAGCCTGGTTTTGCACCCAAGCTGTCTGACACCAAAGCCTCGGGAAGGCAAAAACAGCACCCGGTTCTGTTCTAAGCCTGATAAGTAAAAATAACTGAATCTCCTTCATGTGTGCTGCTGCTAAGTCATTCTATGGTATTTATGTAGGTGTTCATTTCCAAACAAATGTAGAACAGTACGTTTAAACACTATTAAATATTGTGAAATTTCCCTCCAAGCTTCAGACATTTGAGTTGTCCTTTGGATCATGGTTCTGTCATGCAGTGTATCTATCATCCCTCTGACTTGGTGCTATCAGCACAAAAAAGGGTGGGAGGGCATGCTTTCTTTGTATCTTCTAAATCTAAAATGTAGACAGAAGGCCCCAGAGAAACAAATGCCACCTGATACTTACCTTCAGGTTTATATCATTTATTAATAATTTTACATACTGCTCCATCATTTACTAATTCATTTATCTAATTTCTTCCCACATGTTCATACAAACATCATAAGACTCCATATCACAAACTTGTTAAACGATCCTTTCTTCTCTTCCATGAACACCTTATTTTCTGTATGTTCAACCTTTCATTTCCCCCTGGCACTAACTCATAGTACATAAAATGCATTTTTAGATGTAGAATATGGTTATTTTTATCTTAGGTCACACATATCATAGGAAAGAAATGAAATATTTTGTACCCTGGGGAAGTCAATGCATAAAACAATGTCATCCTTTCTTTAACTGCTTTTATGTGGTTTTGCTTTCAATCTGTTTTATCTAACATATTTTCATTATAATCTTGAAAGGCATCATGGCAACATTTTGCCTTAAAATTTCTGTTGAAAAAACCCTGCTTTTAGATAATGCACTCAATGCTGCCCTTCTCCCCAATGGGAATGTCGGAATTGCCTTTGGATAATAGGCAAATACTTGAATTCCCTCATTAGTTGATTGATGGTTTTCTCAGTTTTATTTACATCTCAGTTTTGGTTAATGCCAGTTTAGTCCATTGTGTAAGGTCAAGTACAAAAGGTAGATCTGAGAGGTTTATCCGAACAGACATCCATAATTCTGAGATTGTAGAAGAAAAAGCTGGGAGAGTCAGCATTCAAATTCAGGAGGCATTGGCTTCGATTCCAGTGCCAAACCATCACCAAGAATTCTCATTTGGATGCTAATAGGGATTACCAAACCAACAACAACAACAATAACAAACAAACCAACAAGAAGCAGATTTGCTGTTCATATAAGTTTGGGAAATTCTAAATTAAACAGTCTAAGCTAAACAAACTTCTGGATTCTTTGACATCTCATAAGCCTTAATATCCTAATATGAATAGAAATCTCCAAGTCTGCAATAGAGTGTTTAATATCTTTAAAACCAAATAAGCACAGAATAATATTTCAAACATCCCAGAGAACTGTTTCATTGAAAAGACTTTAGATAATGCCACATGCCACTCTAATGCCACATGGCACTGCATTATTTTCTGACAGTTTTATGTAGAATAGGCATTTAGAATTGTTTTAATGCATCTTTGTTTTTATGCCAGAATTAATATTTTGATAAGTGAAAAGCACTTGGAATGTAAATACTGGGGTGGAATCCATAGCTAGACAAAATTTGTAGCTGTATTTCGGAAACCTACCTCCCCCCAAAAACCCAAAAAACTATTAATGATATGACAGTCTATCTTCTATTATCTGAAATAAAAGCAAATAAATATTCATTTAATTTTTATGTAGAGTTAAAGTTAAACTCTGAATAGAATAAATATTTTCCACCTAAAGACCTGCTGAATAATAGCACTATACTAGATGGAAATTATATAAAATCTCAATAAATATTATATTGAATCTACACTATATGTGAGCAAAGGGACACGTAGTTCAGGGACAAAGAGTAGAGATTCACTGCCATAAAGTTTCCCATTATGGTTTGCTGTCCTTTGCATGGCTCATTTAATGCCCCCACAACAGTATTATTTTGAGCATATTATGACTTATATATTCTTCAAATATCTAGCTACAAAGCTTAATAAAGTCAATGACTCAAATTACAGTCAAAGATTCGTAAGATATTATTTGCTATTTTTATAAAAATGCATCCCATTATTCTTTAATATAAAGATGGTGTGACAGTTTGAAGTTCCTTTATGAATCCCAAAAAGAGAACTAATCCATTCCTTTGGGTATGGGACCCTTTTGAGTGGACTATGTCAGTAAGGCATGACTCAGGTTGAGTCTCTATCCTCTTGCTGGGTCTGATAAAAATGGAGACATAGAGAGAGACACACACAGATAAAGAAAGGCACCATATTATATTGATCCTGCCATGTGAGAGAGTGGACTGCAGAAAAACAGAAGCCCAAGGAGGCTGAAGGAGCTGAAGTCCAGGGAGAGATGAGCCATATGCCTGAAAGCTTGCAGCTGAACGTAGGGGGAAAAAGCGAAGCAGGTGAGACTGATAGAGGAGGCCCGGAAAGAGACAAGCCCTACTGAAGCAGGCTAGATAGGGAATCAATAGACAGATCTGGAACCTGGCAGAAAAACCGATGCCATTAAACACGTGTTGTTTGGTACCCCCAAGATGGCTGCTGGAAGACCCTTATGAGAACTCCCATTTGGAATGAGATTTCCTCTAGAAGCCAAGAAAAGCCCCGGATATTCTCCAGGGGCCTTATCATTGGGCCTTCCTGGGGGATTGATGGGTGGGGTAATCAATCAAAACAGCAAACAGCTGGAACTCCTCCCATGCCATTAGCAAAGAGGTGGAATAATTAATGGTTCAAAAAGCAAGCACAAAGGCCTTTTCCCCTCTCTTGCCTTTTGACCTCTGTTTTTGCCTTCTGACCCCTGTTCTGAACTTCTTCGCCCCCACCTAGATCAACACACAAGTAAACCCGGGGATTTAAAATCTATAATGGGAAATTGTAGTCTGTAAATTGGCCCTTTTTATCACACTTCAGCCAGGTAGAGAGCTACCTGGGACCTATGATCTGATATTTTCTCCCATTTCTCTTCCCTCCCTACCTTAATAAATTACTGGCCTAAACAACATGGCTTGCTCTTGAAATTCATTTCTTGCAGTTTAGTCAAGAACTTAGACAAAATCTGGGTATACTATGACTGGTTTCCCACAGCTGAGCCCTGGGAGATAGTAGGTTCTGGAGGGATAGGCAGAGACCTTGGCAGAGATCTGCCGCCATCTTGCTTTGCCACCTGACTGGACAGCAGGATCAACAGTAGCAGACTTTGGTGAGAAAGCTCTTCTGATGGTGCCTTGATTTGGACATTTCACAGCCTTAGGACTGTAAGCTTTTATCCCAAATAAATTCCCTTTATAAAAGCCAACCCATTTCTTGTTCTTTGCATTGGCAGTCCTGTGCCAAACTAAAGCAGATGGAGAAGGGTGTTTATTCACTTATGAAAGTAATTTTCTAAACATCTAGGACATCACTAGATGCCTTAGATCTCTTTTCAGGTAAATAAAATCTAAGCATTCTATTATTGGCCAAATGCTAATGAATCAGCCAGAAAATTATTTCTGTAATTCCTGAATGAATTCACATTTATTCCCAAGGATTTTAATTTCATATTTCAAATTGCTTTCTATACCCATATGTTTAATTATTCATATATTTTATGACTGAGCACAAATTGTTTCAGATAGATAGGAAAGCCATATATTTTTTGCCAAATTTAGTGTCTGTTTTAGTCAGCCAAAGGGGTGCTGATGCAAAGTACCAGAACTCTGTTGGCTTTTATAAAGGGTATTTATTTGGGGTAGAACTTACAGTCACAAGGCCCTAAAAAGTCCAACTCAAGGTACCATAAGAGGTACTTCCTCACCCAAAGTCATTGGCCATGTATTGAAGCAAGATGGCAGGTGATGTCTGCTAGGGTTCAGCCTTCCTCTTCCCTCTTAAGGCTCTGTGGGTCCAGCTTCTTCCAATCTCAGCTGTAGGCTGGCAAACTGTAGGGCTTGTCTCTCTTGCCCAGGCTCTTTTCCTTATGGGCTCAGCTGCTCTGTTGTCTTTACAAGGTCA
>JAQZBX010079723.1:0-13937 GCA_029593785.1 Cabassous unicinctus | reverse complement strand
GTAAAAAGAAAATTATTGATCAATATCTCTAATGAATATAAATTCAAAAATCCTCAACAAAATATTTACAAACTGAATCCAAAAGCGCAGTAAATGAATTTTACATTATAATAAAATGGGTTTTATCCCAGGTACATAAGAGTGGTTCAACACAAGAAAATCAATTAGTGTAATAAACCACTTTCATAAATTAAAGAATGTAAAACCCATAAGACTCTTGATTGATCCTGAAAAAACATTTGGACAAAGTATCACACCCTTTCTTGATAAAAAACAGTCCAAAAGATAAGAATAGAAGGAAGCTTTCTCAATATGGTGAAGTG
This sequence comes from Cabassous unicinctus, assembly GCA_029593785.1. Lineage (NCBI taxonomy): Eukaryota > Metazoa > Chordata > Mammalia > Cingulata > Chlamyphoridae > Cabassous > Cabassous unicinctus. Next base: position 13,614 of record JAQZBX010079723.1, on the reverse strand, counting down.
TAAATATGAAAAACCTACTGCTAGTGTTGTACTCAACAGTGAAAGACTTAAAGCTTTCCCAATGTGATCAGAAACAATACATGGATGCCCACTGTCATCGTTGTTATTCAATATTGTGTTAGAAGTTCGAGCTAGAGCAATTAGTCTTGATAAATAAATAAAAAGCACCCATATAGGAAAGGAAGAAGCAATTCTCGCACTATCCACTGATGTTATGATCCTATATCTAGAAAATCCTGAAAAATCCACAACAAACATCCTATAACTAATAGAAGAGTTCAACAAAGTGGCAAGATACAAAATTAATTCACAAAACTTAAAGGCATTTCTACATACTACAGATGAGCAGTCTAACGAGGAAACCAGACAAACAATTCAAATTATAATAGTAACTAAAAGAATGACATATTCATGATTAAACTTAACCAAGGACATAAAGGACTTGTATTCAGAAAACTGAAAAACATTCCTAAAATAAACCTAAGAAGGCTTAAATAAATGGAAGATATTCTGCATTCATGAACTGGAGGACTAAATGTCATTAAGATGTCAGTTCTAATCTAAGTGATATACAGGTTCAACAAAATCCCAATAAAAATCCCAAAAGACCTTTTTTTTTTTTGCAGAAACAGAAAATCCAATTATCAAATTTATTTGGAAGGGTTAGATGCCCTGAATAGCTAAAAATATTTTTAAAAAGCAGCACATACTTGGATGGCTCTCACTTCCTGACTTTAAAGAATATTACGTAAGTACAGTGGTAATACAGCATGGTACTGACATAAAGACAAATTGGTCAATGGAACCAAATAAAGAACTCAAAAAGAGACCCTCACAATTACTGTCAAGTGATTTTTGACAAGTGTCTAATGCCCTCCCAGCTGGCTAGAGCACCTTATTCAACAAATGATGCTGGGAGAACTAGATAGAAATACCCAAAAGAATGAAAGAGGACCACTATCTCATGCCTTATACAAAAATTAACTCAAAATGGATCGGGAACCTAAATATAAAAGCTACAACCATACAACTCATTGAAGAAAATATAGGAATACATCTTCAAGATCTTGTAGTTGGTGGCAGTTTGTTAAACCTTACACTGAAGTATGACCAACAACACCAAAAAAGTTAAATGGGAACTACTCAACGTTCAACACTGTTGCACCTCAGAGGACTTTGTCAAAATCATGAAAAGATAGGTGACTCAATGGGAGAAAATATTTGGAAATCATATAATCTGATAAGGGTTTAATATCCATGTTATATAAAAAGATACTTCAGCACAATGAAAAGAAGGCAAACTGCACAATTAAAAAATTGGCAAAAGTTTTGAATAGACAGTTGTTCAAAGAAGAAATATAAATGGCAAAAAAACACTTGAAAAAATGTTCGTCACCACCTAGCAATCATGGAAATGCAAATCAAAACTAAAATAAGATATCATTTCACAAATATTAAAATGGCCAGCATTAAAAAGTCAGAAAACTACATGTGTTGGAAAGGATGTGGATGGATAGGAATGCTTGTTTACACTGGTGGGAATGTAGAATGGTAGAGCCACTGTAGAGGATTGTTGTGCAGTTCCTAAGGAAGCTGAGAATAGATTTGCCATGTGACCCAGCCATACCGCTAAAAGGTATAATATACCCAGAACTGAGAGCAGTGACAACAACAGGCATCTGCACATGATATTCATCATGGCATTATTCACAATTTCAAAAAATGGAAACAACCCAGGTGTCCATCAGCCAATGAATGTACAAACAAATAATGGTAAATACACACGATGGAATATTATGCAGCAGTAAGAAGAAATGAAGTCGTGAAACATATAACAACATGGATGAACCTGGAGGACATTATATTGAGTGAAGCAGGTCAGTCACAAAAGGACAAATACTATATGATTGTGCTATTATGAACTAAATACATTGTGTCAGCTCATGGAGTTTATAATTAGAATATGGGTCTCAGAAAATAAAATGAGGTTAGAGAATAGAAAGCTGAGCCTTAATATGTGCAGAATTTTCTTCTACCATGATTTGGCACTCAGCCCATTTCACTTGGAATGTTAAAAATTTTACAAAAGAACTAAAAATGAATTCACACATTTAAATAATAGTTTTTCCAGAAAATTTTCATGATAAATGGTTAAAGGCTTATTGTGTGAGGCAAAAAACAACAATCTAAGGAGGTCATAATGTGACACATTTCTAAAAATGTATTTCAAATTCATCATTTAAATTGTTTTGGCTTTTTGCTTGCCTTCAAAAGTGTTCAAGAATTATGTAACTATCCAGAATACATTTTGACTATGTAGTTCTTTGATATATAGTTCAGCAAGTAATTTATTATTTAAAATTTTCAAAGGTGACATTATTGTAATTCATTTTTTATTACTTTCAGCTATAAGTGCACGGAATCTTTCTTGTATTGAATATTGAAGTTCCATCCTCTTTCTTTGTTTAAGATTTCATTTCAAGGGAATTATTCAAGGAAACTGTTTAATGGTGAATATATATATATATTCACTCATATTACTGACCATGTTAGGAAATGTGTTTGTTACTTCCTTATTTTAACTTTAACATTTTACATCATGCTTTGCATGTAATAATATTCAGCAATTATTTTTGAATAGTGTATGATTGTTAAGTATATATATATATGGCTATGCATACTCTCAGTAGAAGTGAATTTTTTAATTAAGTGGAAACTATATCTATAAATCTAATGAGAAATATACCTTTTAGGACATTGGTTTTTCAGATTAAGAGATAGAGTCTGTTAGAGGAATAGAAGTCTTTTTCATAATAATAATCACTCAGATACCAAATAACCAGTTAGCTTTCTGAATACTATGAATCAAATCAAAGATATTGTAGCCCCTTGTGGAGTTTTTCCTAAAAAATGTCAAAATATCAACCTTTAAGTTTTCTCAGATACACTATTTCAATAGATACTTGTATTTTATTTAAATTATGTTCAGTGACTACACTAATTTCCTGCATGCTAATATTCTTGAATTGCATGCTAATATTCTTGAATTGGACTATTTTTTGGAGTTACTACATTATCCATATTTGAATGATTTCTCCAAGAAAATTATGGAGAGATTTATTTGATATTTATTTTGTCTTAAATTGAACTTAAATCATTTCAGAATTCTAAGGACAAAGTGGCAAGGGAGTACCTTGTAGCATTGAAATAGGATCACTGTGAATAGTGGCAGTTTGGTGCATCAATTTCCTGAACCAACATGGCCCTGGAGGATTCACTCATATTACTGACCATGTCAGGAAATGTGTTTGTTACTTCTTTATTTTAACTTTAACATTTTACATCATGCTTTGCATGTAATAATATTCAGCAGTTATTTTTGAATAGTGTATGATTGTTAAGTATTTAAAATATGTCAACTATCCAAATACATGGTAAGAATTTTAAGCAGCGCTTTTAAAATATTTTGTAAAATGTGCATTATATCCATTATGATAAATGTTACAGATACCATTTTAATGTAATGATGCAACATACTAAATCAATTTTATGACAACAATAAAAAATATACATGAATGATGATATGAACTTGAAGAGGTTATATTAGGATGGAAGTAATTAAGAATTAAATTCCTTATTTGTTGAAGTTGTTAAGGAATCAATGTAAGAGTTTCAGTTTATGTCTTTATTTTTAGTAAACTACCAAAGAGCCTGGGGTTGTGTGAATATTATTTAGAATTGCTTCAGTCATATTTAAGAGCTTTCCCTAATGCATTGCAGTTGCATTATAATTACACTACTTTGGGATATAATTTGCAATTTGTTTAACTATATTAGTAAATAAATGACTGTAAGAATTCTCATTACTCAATATATTTCTTGTACATTTATTTCAGTTGAAGCTCCCATTTATTATTTTGTCTAATTACATAAGTGACTTTGCATATTTAGAGTAGAAGGAGGGAGGAAGTTTCTTCCATTTTGGAGGAGATTAAGGGTGTCTTTTAGTTAACTCTGAACTGAAACAATTTTATCATATTTCCTTCATCTATCAGTTGGAATACTTTTTATGACCTAAAATTGAATTCTTCACATATGAAGAAATTTTTTACAGTATTCTATCTTGTAAATGATTACCAGAATGATTGTCTTTTGGAAACAGAGGAGGTATAATTAATACATTCAATGCATAATTAATACATTCAATGGTTAAATCCAATCAGTGTTTAAGAAAACTAGGTGAATAACTGCGTGCTGTATGATTTCTTTGAAAGTTTCTTCAATAAGACAATTTTGATGACAAGACTTATTTTGAAGAGACTCAGAGTAGAGTAAAATACATTTTAAATAATTTTCATGGCTGAGGGAAATAATACAGAGGATGAAATATTTCAAAAAGATACAGTGATACCTTCCCAATGCCTGGAAGCAAAGTAAAATATGAAACCAGAAAAGATGTGAGCACCAGTATATTTCAGTGTTGGATTTTTTTCATTTCTGGTATTTTTTCAAGCATGAAAATTATTTTTACTGGTTTTTCAACAATAGGCCTTATAATTGTACATTCTTTTAAATTATGTGTGTGTGTGGATAAGTAATAACTGTTTATATCTGCTTTTTATGTTTAATTTTGCAGTATTGCACTTTATCTCATAAATTGATATTTTTTCTGTCCCATATTTAATCATGTGTTTCTCATTGTAAATTACTCTCAAAGAGGATATTATGATGAATATATTAGTACCTAAGATGAATTTTTTATTTAGAATTATTTGCTACAGAAAACTTCAAATATTTCAAAATGTATGATTACCTATTTTTTAGAAGATTTAGCATGTGTTTCCAAAAATATGCATACTTATCTATATTAGTCACGTATTTTATATCATAATGTTTTTAACAGGTTTTATATCCATTTAAGTAACTTTGTTTTATGTTGATATTGATCTTTTTCCTGTTTTGCCCTCCCTATTTCCTCTCTGCTACATCACCTACTTAAATATTTTTTGAGTTATTCATGTAGGGAATTTTTTTTTACTTTGGTGAAGTTTTATCATAATAGAGATATTAACATTTTTCTTAAATGGTCTAAGAGTGTTTTCCTTGGTTCTAGTTAAAATTTATAACTTTATGAATGTGATTTTTCACAATAATATATTGAATAATAAATCACATAATTAAATGAGGATACCAGTGGATTAGAAAATGTTGCTGGTATTCCTATCATTTTGTGACCTAATTTTCAGTTTTCCATATATTTACTCAGTCCATATTTTTATATAATAATTTCTTACATCACAAGTTGGTATCACTTCTTAATATAAAATATTATTTATTTTTTACTATTTTATTTGCCCAATTGTCTAAATATAATATCTATTTTATTCATGTAAAATCTCATATGTTGCACTTGCTTTGTTGCACTTATTTTCACAATTTTTATTTTTATATTTAACTTAATAATAATTCCATATAATTAATACCCTTAATTCCTGTGATGTTTAGGCTAATGTGTTAACTTGACCAGGGAGTAATGCCCTGTTGTTTGGTCAAGCAAGCACTGGACTAATTGTAACACAAGAATATTTATGGGCTTTAGTCACACTGAGTTTATTGCATAGATGGGTGATTACATCACAATCAACCAGGGAGATTGCTATCAGCAATGAGAGATGTTTGACCAAATCAGTTGAATGCCTTAAAAGGGTAAGTGATTTCAACATTCAGAGAGAATTTCCCAACTTGACTCTGGACAGCCAACATCGCCCACAAACTCATCAAGGACCTTCATAGGGCTTTCATTGCAGCCCTTGGTTTGCAGCCTACCTGCAGAATCTGGACTTGTGCATCCCCTCAGTCATGTGAGAGACACTTATAAAATCTCATACTATTTACAGATATCTCCTGTTGATTCTGTTTTCCTAGAGAATCCTGACTAATACAGCTTGGTACCAGGAGTGGTTCTTGAGGAACAGAATCTTAAACATGGGATTTCTGAGGTGGTTCTAGGAGATTTGTAACTGGCCCTCTACTCTAATTGGACTCAAGAGTACTAATGACTCACTTTCCAATAATAAAGAGGCCACTAACAGTCCACGGTCTGAGTAGGCAACGGAGATATTCAAAATATCATCACTGGATTCCCCTACTTCCATGCTTATAAGAGGCAATGATCTGGGTGAGAGTGCTTTAACACCTTCACAAAGTTTTGTGGAGTCAAAAGGTATGATGTTGACTGGTTCCTTCTAGATACTCTGAATACAGTTACAAAAGAAAGAGATGAACTAAAGGCATCAAATTTGCAACTTATAGGCTGCATGAATGATGTGAAAGTTTCTTTGTGTGCTCTGAAAGAAAATCTTGTGTCTTGAAGCCACAGGCTTGAGATATCTAAGAACCAAACTCAGACTCTCATTGTACAAGGATCAGAGTTACAAAGGAAACTAAAATCTCAGCCCCACAGGGTTTCTGTGGTTAAAATGAAGGCATTGATTGGGAAGGAGTAGAACCCTGATGCCTGGGATAGATACATATGGGATGATGATCATATTGGTGGGGCATTGGAACCCTAAATTCTGCTGAGACTTTAGCAGATAAACCTGTGATAGCCTGCCCTATGGAGACCACACTTTGTCAACCTTGTATCACCCAGCCTCCAGCCTACCCCAGAAAGTCTGTACCTCTTTCCAGCCTGGTACCAGCCAAACTAAATCCCACACTTCCCAGTCTCTGGCCTGCCCCAGTGAGTGTGGACCTCCTCCCAGTCCTGAGGCAGGCACCAGCACAACTCAGGCAAGCACTGCCCACCCTCCACCCTGCACTGAGGAATCTGCCTTCGAACCTGAAGAGATTAATCCTGTCTCACCAGAAGCAAATGCAAAGGAAAACCCTGAGTCAGTAATTATGGCATTGGCAAACAGATCCTGGGGAACCTAGAAGTAAAATAGATGGACAGTCTACTAAATTTCTTCTGGACCTGTATAAGCAGAAGAATTCAAGGTTGAGTGGGCAAAACACTAATTCAAATTACAGACACAGAGAATTACTGCCCCTTAATCAATTCCAAGACTTGAGACAGTTTACAGACCCAGAGGCCCTTGAATGAGGAGAACGCCAGGTCCCCTAGGGTAAGAATCTTGTTAAACTGACAAAAATTTATATTGTTAATCTTCCTTCCAGCTTTCCCCAAGGAGAATTACAGCCTTTTACCAGAGTAACTGTGCATTGGGGAAAAGGAAGTGAACAGACATTTTGGGGAATATTTGACACTGACTCAGATGTGACAGTTCCAGGAGACCCAAAAAGTCATTGTGGACTACCAGAGTAGGGGCTTATTGAGGACAGGTGATTGATGGAGTTTTAGCCTAGGTCCATTTCTCAGAGTGGGTCCAGTGGGTCCCTGGACCCATTCTGTGGTTATTTTCACCACTTCCAGAATGTGGTAGCATTGCTTGAGCAAATCAACACATCCCCTGGTACTTGGTATGCACCTGTTGATCTGCAAAAGCTTTTTTTCTCAATTGCCATTAGTAAGAACCACCAGAAACAGTTTGCTTTCAGCTGGCAAGGACAGCAGTATACCTTCACTGTCCTGCTTCAGGGGTATATCAACTCTCTAGCCCAATATCATAATATTGCCCACAGGGACCTCAATTATCTCTCCCTCCCACAAGACATCACACTGGATGATTATATTGATGATATCATGATCAATATACTGTAGTGAGCAAGAAATAGCAAAGGCTGTAGACTTATTGGTAAGGCATTTGCATGAGAGAGAATGATAGATAAATCCAACAAAAATGCAGTGGCCTTCCACTTCACTGAAATTTCTAGGTGTCCAGTGGTGTGGGACATGTCAAAATATCCCTTCTAAAGTGAAGGATAAGCTATTGGATCTGGTCCCCCCCATGACAAAAAAAGAGGCACAATGGTTGGTTGGTCTCTTCAGGTTTTGGAGATAACACATTTTGCATTTGAATGTGCTACTCCGGCCCTTCAACTGAGGTACCAGAAAGGCTGCTAGTTTTGGTTGGGGACTGGAACAAAAGGAGGCTCTGTGACAGGTCCAGGCTACTGAGCAAGCTGCCATACCACTTGGGCCATATGATCCATCAGATCCAATGGTGCAGGAAGTTTCAGTGGCAAATAGACATGCTGTCTGAAGCCCATGGCAGACCCCTATAGGAAAATATCAATGCAGACCCTTAAGATTTTGGAGCAAAGCCCTGCCATTCTCTGCAGATAACTACTCTCCTTTTGAGAAACTGCTATTGGCCTGATACTGGGCCTTAGTAGAGACTGAATGATTAACCATGGGCCATCAAATTACAATGAGACCTGAGCTGCCTATCATAAACTGTGTATTGTCTGACCCACCAAACCATGAAGTTGGGGGTGCACAGCAGCACTCCTTAATAAAGTGGATGTGGTATATATGAGATAGGGCTTGAGTGGGTTCTGAAAGCACAAGTAAGTTATATGAGGAAATAGCCCAAATGCCCATGGTCACCACTCCTGCCATGTTACCTTCTCTTTCCCAACACACAGCTTTGGCCACTTGGTGAGTACCTTACAGCCAGTTGAATGAGGAAGAGAAAACTCGGGCCTGGTTTACAGATGGTTCTGCATGATATGCAGATACCACCCAAAAGTGGAGAGCTGCAGCACTGAATCCCTTATGAGGGACATCCCTGAAGGACAGTGGTGAAGGCAAATCCTCCCAGTGGGCAGAACTTCAAGCAGTACATCTGATTGGTCATTTTGCTTGGAAGAAGAAATGGCCAGAGATGCATTTGTACACTGATACATGGGCTGTTGTAAATTGTTTGGCTAGATGGTTCAGGGACTTGGAAGGAACATGATTGGAAAATTGTTGATAAAGAGATCTGGGGAAGAAGTATGTGGATAGATCTTTCTGAATGGGAAAAAACATGAAAATATTTGTGTCCCATGTGAATGCTCACCAGAGGGTGACTGCAGCAGAGGAAGATTTTAATAATCAAGTGAGTAAGATGGCCCATTCTGTGGCTAATGCTCTGCCTCTTTCCCCAGCCACTCCAGTCATTGCCTAATGGGCTCCTGAACAATGTTGCCATGGAGGTAGGGATGGAGGTTATGCATTGGCTTAGCAACATGAGGCTGACTTGTCTACAGCCACTGGTGAATGCCCAATGTGTCAGCAGCAGAGACCTACACTCAGCCCCTGATATGGCAACATTTCTTGAGGTGATCAGCATGCTACCTGGTGGCAGGTTGATTACATTGGACCACTCCCACCATGGAAGGGGCAGCAATATTTTTTAACTGGAATAGACATACTCTGGATATGAGTTTGCATTTCCTGAATGGAATGCTTCTTCCAAAACTACCATCTGTGGACTTACCGAATGTCTTATCTACCGCCATGGCATTTCACACAACATTGCTTCTGATAAAGGAAACCATTTCACAGCAAATGATTTGCAGGGATGGACACATGCCCATGGAATTCACTGGTCTTACTATGTTTTCCATCACCCTGAAGCAAATGGATTGATAGAACAATGGAATGGCCTTTTGAAGACTCAATTATAGTGCCAAGTAAGTGGCAATATCTTGCAGGACTGGGATAATATTCTTCAGGAGGCTTTGTATGCTCTAAATCAGCATCTAGTCTATGATGATGTTTCTTCCATTACCAGAATTCATGGGTCCAGGAATCAAGGGGTGGAAAAGGGAGAGGAATCACTCACTAATACCCCTAGTGACACCCTAGATACATTTTTGCTTCCTTTCCCTGCAGCCTTAAGTTCTGCTGGTCCACAGTTCTTAGGCCCAAAAGGAGGAGTGCTGCCACCAGGGAACAAAACAATGATTCCATTGAACTGGAAGTTAAGACTGCCACTTAGCCACACTGGGCTCCTCTTACTTCTGAATCACAGGCAAAGAAGGGAATTACTCTACTATTTGGGTAATTCATCCTATCAAGGGGAAATAGGACTTCATCAATATAATGAGTGTAAAGATATTGCCTGGAATACAGGAGATCCTGTAGGGCATCTCCTAGTACTGCCATGCCCTGTGATTAAAAAGTCAATGGAAATTGCAATAACCCTATTCAAGCAGGACTAACAATGGCTCACAATCTTCAAGAATGAAAGTTTGAGTCACCCCACCAGGCAAAGAGCAAGGGCCAGCTGAAGTGCTTGCTGAGGGTAATAGGAACATGGAATGGGTAGTGAGAGAAGGTAGTGATAAATATGAATTTTACCATGTGACCAGTTACAGAAACAAGGACTATAATAGTCATGAATATTTCTTCCTTGTTTCATTATGAGTATGATTGTATATGTACACAAAATTAATTTGTTTTCTTCTCTAAACTTTTCCCTTATCACATGACATTGTATTAGTTTCATGTCATAATATTTAGGAATGCCAAGTTTAAGAGTGAATTTTATCCAAGGACTTGCACTCTATTTTGTAGGGAATTAATGTGTTTCCAGTTGTACATTGGAGAGTCGAACATTGTTATGCAGAAATACACACACACACACACACACACACACACACACACACACACATGTCTGGTGGTGGTTTTACTTAGAGACCAAGTATGGTTTAAGGTAATGTGTATGGTGGTTGAATTGACAAGGGGTGGACTGTGATGGTTAGGCTAATGTATCAACTGAACCAGGTAATTGTGCCATGTTTTTTGGTCAAGCAAACACTGGGCTAATTTAATACAAGGACATTTATGGGCTTTAGTCATCAGTGAGTTTACTGAATAGATGGCTGATTACATCCTCAATCAATCAGGGAGATTGCTTTCAGCAATGAGTGATGTTTTATCAAATCAGTTAAATGCCTTAAAAGGGGAAGTGATTTCATCATTCAGAGAAAATTTCCCAGCTTGTCTTTGAACAGCCAATACCTCCCAGCAACTCAAGGACCTTCCTTGGACTTTCATTGGATGCCCTGTTTTGCAGCCTGCCTGTGGAACCAGGTCTTGTGCATCCCCATAATCACATGAGGGACTTGTAAAATCTCATATTATTTACAAATATCTCCTGTTGATTCTGTTTCCCTAGAGAACCCTGACTTAAACAGTTCATATCAGTGAGGTCACACAATAATTGTTCTTTAGTGACTGGCATACTTCACTCAACATAAGGTCTTTGAGATTCATCCATGCTGTTCCATGTGTCAATACTTTATTTTTTCATCTGAGTAATATTCCACCATATGTATATACCATATTTTGTTTATCCATTTATATTTTGATGCACACTTGGGTTGCTTCCAATTTTTGGCAATAGTTAATAATGCTGTGATGAAAATTGTTTTACATATGTCTGCTTCTGTCACTGCTTTCAAATCTTCTAGTATAACCAAGTAGGGGGATTGCCAGATAATATGGCAACTGTATACTTAGCTTCCTGTGGATCCACCTAACTATCCTCTACAGTGGCTGCATCATACTAAATTCCTACTAGCAGTGGATGAGTATTCCCATTTCTCCATATACTCTATACCTTAGTTTTCTGTTTTTAATATCAGCCAGTCTAATGGGTATAAGATATCTCATTGTAGTTTTGATTTGCATTTTCCTAATAGCTAGTTCTGTTGAACATATTTTCACATGTTTTTTAGCCATGTGTATTTCCTCTTTGAAAAAGTGCCTATTCAAATCTCTTGTTCATTTTTAAATGGGTTGTTACTCTTCTTATTTTAGAGCTGTATGATTCCTTTATATATGCTGGATATTAGATCATTATTGGAGAAGTGTTTCACAGATATTTTCTCCAATTTAATATGCTGCCTATTCTTTTTCTTCACAAACTCCTTTGAAGCACAAATATTATAATTTTGAGGAGGTCCAACTTATCTATTTTTTTTTCATCTCATGCTTTGTATGTAAATATTATGAAAACTTTTCCTACTATAAGGTCTTGTAGATGCTTCCCTAGTTTATCTTCTAGAATCTTCCTAATCTTGGCTCTTATATTGTAGTCTCTGATACATCTTGAGTTAATTTTTGTATAACATGTAGGTAAGGGTCCTCTTTCATTTTTTATTTTTATTTTTTGATATGAATATCCAGTTCTCCCAGCACCATTTGTTGAATGGTCCATTCTGTCCCAGATAAATTTGCTTTGAGAGCTTATTAAATATAAGTTGAACATATATGTGAAGAACTATATCAGAACTCTCAATTAAGTTCCATTGGTCAGTATTTCTATCCTTGTGCTAATACCATTCACTTTTGAACATTGTAGCTTTGTAGTATAATTTAAATTCAGGTAGTGTGATTCCTCCAATTTACTTTTTTTTTTTTTCTTGATCTTTTTGGGTGTTCAGGGCTCTTTATCCTTCCAAATAAATTTGATTTGATTATTCCCATTCAGTAAAAAATGCTATTGGATCTTTTATTGAGATTGCATTGAAAAATCAATTTGCATAGGATAGACATTTTGTTCATATTTAGGCTTCCAATCAATGAACATGGAATATGCTTCCATTTATTTAGGTCTTCTTTGATTTCCTTTAGCAATATTGTGTAGTTTTCTGTTTACAAGTCCTTCACATACTTAGTTAAGTTTATTCATATATATTTGATTCTTTTAGTTGCTATTTTAAATGGATTTTTTTCTTTAATTTCTCCTCAGATTGTTCATTATTAGTGTACAGAAATGCTATTGATTTTTCTGCATTGAACTTATATCCCACCATTTTACTGAACTTGATTACCATCTCAGGAAGTTTTGTTGTAGATTTTTCTGGGCTTTCTATGTATATGATCCTGTCATCTGCAAATAATGCAAGTTTTAAGTCTTTCTTTCCAGTTAGAATTCATTTCTTTTTTTTGCCTAAGTTCTCAACCAATTTCTTCTAGTACAATATTAAATAAAAGTGCTTACAGTCGGCATCCTTTTTTCCCCCAGATCTCAGTGGGGCAGCATTTAGCCCTTTATATTGTTGAGGAAACTTCCTTCTATTCCTATCATTTGAATTGTTTTTATCAAGAAAGATTGCTTTTCTTTGTAGATTCTCTTTTCTGCATAGAAAGAGATGTTCATGTCATTTTTTCCCCTTTGATCTGTTAATGTGGAATATTATATTGATTGATTTTCATATGTTGAAACATCCTTTTATACCTGGGATAAACCAACCTTTTCTTGAGGAATCATTCTTTTTATGTGTTGTTGAATTCAATTAGCAAATATTTCCTTGATTTTTGCCTCTAATTTTATTCATTAGATTGTTTTTCTGTAGTTTTCTTTTCTTGTGCTGTTTTTATGTGGCTTTGGATTTAGGGTGATGGCATCATTGAATGAGTTTGGTAATGTTCCCTCCAATTCTATTTTTTTGAAGATTGTAAGTAGGATTGGTGTTAGTTCTTTCTGAAACGATGGGTAGAATTCTCCTGTGAAGCCATCTGGTCCTGGGTTTTTCTTGTTTGGGAGGATTTTGGTGACTAATTAAATCTATTTATGGTGGGTTTGAGCTCTTCTCTTTCTTCTTTCATCAATTTAGTTGCTCATGTGTTTCTAGAAAGCCATCCATTTCATCTAAATTGACCATTTTTTGGCATTATCTTTTTCAAAGTATCCTAATTTGATCAAAAACTTT
>JAQZBX010079721.1:0-13936 GCA_029593785.1 Cabassous unicinctus | reverse complement strand
TACAATTTCTTCCATTGCTTGAATCACAATATGTCTACAACAGAATACCACCAAGTCCACTCTAGTCCACAGCTCCTCCCCCAATCCTGAGGGGACTTGGAAGGTGATGTCCACTCCACCTCCAAGTGAGAGAGGGCTTATATCCCATGGATATAGTGGATGGGATTATCTTGCCTTCAGCTGCAGGCCCTCTCCATTCCCTGGGATGGCTGTTGCCATCTTTTATTGTCTCAAACTGCTTTTGCCTAGAGGACAAATTCTGGGAGGAGGGGCATGCCACTGGAGCACACTTTCCCAAATCCATATTTCCCAGCCAAAACAGGGCTGAGGACCCATGAAGGAGTCCTGAGGAAAGGACCAGGTAGGGCACCAAGAACTTCTTGCATGGCTCCCAAAGCTAAGTTTTCTTGCCCTGCTCAGGAAATTCATCCCTTAAACTAACTGTCCCCCACAGCTCGCATGAAGCACAGCATCCATAAGCCATTGCTGCCACCCCTGTCCAGGGTAGTTTGAATCAATGACAGCTGCTGCCTTTGTCTGGGCATGTTGAAACTGTGGCTGCCCTCAGAGCCATGCCTCCCGTGATCCGAAGTCGCTAATCAAAATCTGTGATCAGTGATCAGCTGTGCCCATCCCTATTCTTGGGGAAGAGGATTATGTCCCTTTCCATCACCGGCAAGCTAACCAGGGGCTGGACCCCACAGTGGTCTGCTGTGAGAGGGAGGCATGGGTGCCAGTAGCTGCTGTGTGGAGAAAGCAATTTACTATTCTTTACTGTAATTTATCAGCCTCTTCCTCCCACTTTTCCCTGGATGCGGTGCCATGTTAGTCTGGCCTCTGGAGTTTTAAAATAGTCGTTTGAGACAGTTCCTGCCTGTTTATTAGTTATTTTGGTGGAAGGACTGAGTCCTGGAGCTCCCTACTCTGCCATTTTCCCATTATCCTCTGTCAGCCACTGACTTTTAAAAATCAAATTTAGAAGTCAGGAGATTAAAAGAGGTTGACTTTTCAAAAGGTATGGATTACATCTCCATTTTGTATCGTGAAAATTCATAAATTTGAATCAGGTTCACTTCACAGGAATATATTCTTCATATCCCATCCCCTTACCTCCATAGCCCTGTCTTAGTCACACTGCCTCCACAGCCTTTACCCAACCCTAAGCCTTCCCCAACTCTAGACAGGTAGAAACATGGCTGCTGGTATTGTTCCTCTTCTCACTTCAAAATCTGTTTTCAGCTTGTGAACGCTTCCTACAAAGTTTTATACTGAGTTACAAAAGCAGTATCATGTGTGATTATGAAGGAACGCCTTGAGGCCAAACTGCCTGGATTCCAAACTGGCTGTATGGTCTTGGGTGGCTTAATGGCTCTGGCCAGAATTTTATTATGTGTAAAATAAGGCTAATAATAGCACCTACCTCCAAAACATTATGAGAATTAACTGAGCTAGCATACATAAAGTACTAAGAATAGTCTCTGACAAAATGAATGTTGGTGATTATTATTATTAACTTGTGTGATGCTGGTATATAACAAAATTAATAATACTGTATTCAAAGAAAATAATGAAGAAACTTGAGTACAAAACATCATCTCTTATACTCAATATAAATGTGATTGGAATAGAAGGTTGATCCAGCTCTTACGACAGTCAGATTGAGCTCAATAGAAGAGGGCTCAATGAATATAGACACTTTAACTATTTCAAGCCCAGGATTGTCCCACAATAAGACTTGGTCATTCAGACACCTTCATCCAAGCTGAACAGCGATTACCAGAGCATGTCAGAGACTGACACTCAACCCAGAGCCTTGGGCATCTCAGTGTAGGTCATTGTAAAGATTGTCAGCAGTGGAACACAATGGCCCTCTCACAATGTGGGTAAATGTTTCTATCTTTCTTTTTTCCTGCTTTCCCATCCCCATTCTTCTTGCCTTCCCAATTCTGTTCTTTCTCCAGCTAAAGTTAATAGTTAGAAAGTTGCTCATGAGAAATGATGGTAGCCAGACCAGAAATTCAAATCCATTTGATTTTGTTACTTCATATCTGTGTACCCTCTTGACTTAATTAGTCTTCAGTTTTCTCTTGATTTTACCCATGAAGGTGTGCAGGCCAGGACCTTGAAAATATATAAAATTATATAATTTGAGTTAAATAGTATCTCATTTCCAATAGAAAATTATGTAACCTGTGAATGGACCAGAACGTGCAACTCTGAGAATCCAAGGTAAACTTAAAGAGCTGGGTTTCTAAGTTGCTAATAATTATCGCTTGTCTGTCATGAATGAAAACGGACTGCCTGTTCCCAAAGATACACACTAAAACTTCAATTTCCTCTGATTCCCTTTTTCAATAGATACTAAGACAACAGATGTTTAAGAACAAAGTTTATGTCTACATTAGTGGCAGCAATATGTGGACCACCAGTGGCTACTAACCTGACTGGATGTGCCTAATTGCCAACCCAGTAATGTATCCCACCCCACCCAAATAAGCCCTTGGTCTGTACGCCAGTGGAATTCCCTGATAAAGGAGAAACAGCCACTTACATTGTCAGTTACACATCTAGCAGTAAGGATCTGAGTGAAATGCAGACTTGTTGGCTGATATGAGTAAAGTCTGATTACTTAGAAGCAGAAAAAAAGTTTCTCTAAAAACAATTCTAGGCCTTCTGAAATGGCATGTCCACTTGACTGATCAACTTGGGTCAGGGATGCTGATTAGAATATTCTGGTAGAATCCTCTTACTTTTTGAAATGTGAATGGTGATGAAAGAGAAAGGATATTAAATGGCTTTCCCCAATTGTTCTGCCACTTGTGCCTGATTAAGTGGCATCCATCCTTAACCCTGTAGGCAGAATATTCAGTTTTAATCCTCTTCCCTCAGCTTTGTAAAAAATAGAACCATAAGAAGAATTTTAAATTAGTAACGATTTTTTTGTCCTCAATTAACCTAATAGCTTCAGTGTTGCAACTTCAATCTCAAAAATGCTCAGATAGTAACTGAACTTGGTATCTTACTATTCAAGCCATACATTTTTAAGGGCCTTTTATGTTCTCAGCACTGAAATTTTAGTGAGATATGATTTTAATGAAAGGATATATTCTGTAAGTAGGGAAGATAAAACCAACAAAAATTTATTCACCAAGTACTTGTTGGGCACTGACTATTGTGCCAAGGGCTCTAAGGGAAGCATAGGTTTTTAACATAAGGTGTCTGACCTTAGTATCTAACATACAAGAAGAAATAAAACATCTGTAAAATAGCTATAACTTAAAATATATATACATAAGAAACAGTTCCCAATTCAGTTTTAAACCATGTTTCAACAACAGTCATATATCTGAAATAGGAAGTTTAAAATGATGGAAACTGCATGTGTATTTCCTATAAAAGCAAGTCCTAGTCTTGACTTGCCTATTTTTATGGACCAGTAATAACATTATTTTCCCAAAAGGATGACTTCTTTTGAAGGCATCATTGACTTACTTTTCTTTGGCCTATCACAACATCTTGGAATTTTTTATTTTGAAATTAAAAGCTCATCTTTAGCCTTCTCTTGAAGTCCTGAGGCTGTCAGTGTATTCTGCACAATCCTGTCCAACTAGGCTTCCAAAATTAGCTTTTTGCATTCATCATGGACTATCTTTTCTTAAAAATGTTTCAGTGGCTTTCCATTACCAATTAAGTTAGGTTCCCTAACTAGCATGCATAGTAGAAAAAATATGGGCTTGGAATCAACTTTAGATCTGATCACTTTGTAGCTATTTGACCCTCAAATTATTTAACTTCTTTGAGCCCGTTTCCCTCACTATAAAAAGGAGCAAGATACACTTACCTCTTCCATCTGTTTATAACAGCTTAGTGAAAGCTAATAGCTGGCTAAACCTGATTTGCCCTCCCATTAAAACACATTGTCTTAGTCTGCCAGACTGCTATGAAAAACACCACCCAGTGGGTTGGCTTAAACAACAGGAATTTAAATTCACTCCATTTTAAAGGCCAGAAGTCCCAAATCAAGGCATCTGCAAGACCATGCTCTCTCCTGGGGTTGATGGTGCTCTGGTGGAAGCCGTTCTTCCTCATATAGGGATGTCCTAGGTTTCCTCCCTGTGTGGTTTTCTCTGACTCCTCTTTATAAGGCTTCCACGAATGTGGTTTAAGGCCTATCCTGATTCAGTGGAGCCACACCTAAATAGGATCTTTGAACATCCTATTCACAAATGAGTCAACACTTTAATTGATAATACATTTTCTCTCTCTCTCTCTCTCTCTTTTTTTTTTAGGAGGTACCGGGCATTGAACCCAGGACCTCGTACATGGGAAACAGGCACTCAGCCACTGAGCTACACTGCTCCCCAATGAGAGTTTTTTCATTTGTTTGTTTTTGTTTTTAGGAGGTACCAGGGATTGTACCCGGGACCTTGTACAGGTGAAGCAGGTGCTCAACCACTTGAGCTTCATCTGCTCCCTGATAATACATTTTCAAAGAGTCCTATTTACAAATAGTTCACACTCTCAGGAACGCGTATTAAGAACATTTCTTTGTTGAGGTACATAAATTGATCTACTATACACATGAAAAAAATGCAATAGCCCAACAGCACTAGATATTAAGTACATTAATCCATGATTTGTCAATATTTGAGAATAATTATCCTCAATTACAAGGTAGAGGGTCATACATACTGAGAGAGGCTTAGGAGGCAACTCATGCCTGCATTGCAGAAACAGCAAACAGGAAAGAAGTAGGTAAAAATTTTGACCAACTCTGACATCAGTCATCCTTCTTCTATAACCAACTACTTTCTGAGAAATAGAGTCATTTAGATGATTCACACACATCAGTAATTTCCCTTCTAAAACCGTTACGAGGGACTACAGCTAGCAGTAGTGCAACTCAGCCAAAGGTCAAGTACAATGAGTAGTGTTCTTTAGTATCTTGGAATATAATGTCAGCATTTGGGTCTAGACCAAAGGAACCATGGAAACACTGCATTCTGGTGATTGTAATTTTCATAATGTTTTCATCATAATACCTTTAAAAGATTAAAAATGTAAATAATGACAGGAAAGTTATAAAGATATTGACAAGTTACAAAACCTTCATTTCAAGCAGCCATGGAACAGTTATAAAAATTTATCTTATACTTGGTCAAGAAGGAAATCTTAATCAGTTATCAGCCACATTCTCTGAGTACAACGAAATGTGAGTACAACGAAATAAAATTAGAATTAAATACAAATTAAATGAAAGATACAAAGTATTTAGAAATTTAAAAGATTATATTACTTTTGTGTAAAAAAAGAAATAAAATATTTTTATGCAATGATTTATTCTTATATCCAAAACAGTTATATGTATGTAAACACATAGCAAAAATACTATGGAAAAAAAGTCCTCTAGTCAAAACTAAACTAGGTGGGAAATTGAGTTTCAAATATTTTTGCATTTTTTAATTAAAAAAAATAAACTCTACATTCAACAATCCGGCAAACAGCAAAAAAAAAAAAAAAATTAAGGAAAATAGGAAGAAGAAAACAAAGATAAAAGCAGGTGTTAATGACTCAGAAAATAGAAAAGCATTAAGTAACTCAATCCAAATGCAGACTTGGGGAAAGACAAGTAGAGGTGGGAAGACATGAAGTATAAAATAGACAAATGTTAGTAAAATCTAGCCAAGAGGAAAAAAATAGATCAAATGTCAATGACAATTACAAGGCATGTAATAAAAATCAACATTTATTCATGAAATAGTAATTGATAGATTTATTATTATGTAAGTGATAGTTAATTCTCAATAATAGGCAACATGAACTTAATGAGAAAACACTATAAGCCATTGCAATCAGGAAATTATTTTCCATCATTATAATCATTGAAAACTGTCCTTGTACTTCAAGCCAATTGAATAATACAAGAAATGGAAATACAATTAGACTGAAAATAAAAGTTTCTTTTTTTTCAATCAAATGATTGATTATATGAGTTAGAAATCCAAATAAAATGAACTAGAAACACTGTCAGAATGAAGAGAGTTAAAAAATAACACAAGGGAGTGGATGTGGCTCAAGAGATAGAGTGCCTGCTTCCCACATAGGAGGACCTGGGTTTGCTCCCTGGTGCCTCCTAAAGAAAACAAAAGCCGACAATAAGCAGACAAATGAAACAACCAATTCAAGGGAGCCGATGTGGCTCAGTGGTTGAGTGCTGGCTTCCCACATATGAAGTCCGGGGTTCAATTCTCGGCCCTGGTACCTCAAAGAAAACAAAACCAACCAAACAAAAAAAAACAACACAATTTAAGACAAAAAAGTAATAGTTTTCTCATTTACCAGAGAGAAACATAAATGGAAATAAATGAAAATTTAAAGGAATCTGATGTATTTGAAGACAAACTATATAAACGGTGTATAGTAAGAAGTAAACATTCCAATGACAATAACTACTGTGTAGCAACTATAAATATCTTATTGTATTATTTGATTATCATCTGTCTCCTCCCTCTTAAGGACAGGGACTCTGTGAGTACATGTATATGCCACTAGGAGCATGTCAATATGTCCTAACCATTTTAAGATTCATCTTTTCAGTTTGGTAGTAGGCTAGTTAAGGAAAAACTCCATTATTTGCATCATGTAAATTATCTCTGTAGATAGAACTGTCATATTAATGAACACATTTTTTCTCAACATTTGTAGCAGAAATCGTTTTCGTCTTCATAATCATGAATGTATGATATGCTTCTAATTGTTAGAAGGGAAAGTAAGGTTTCAGTCATTGAAAATGCTTTTAAAGTAGCCCACATCCAGTTTACACATGGTGCATATTAATAGAAGCAGAAAAAAAGATGTGAATAAACTACTGAAAATGAAAAAAAACTAATGAAAATTTTAAAAAGCTAAACTAAATGCAGAATAAAGCAACACACACATTTAATTAAAAAGCAGGGAGCAGATGTGGCTCAAGCAATTGAGCTCCTGCCTCCCATATTGGAGGTCCCAGCTTTGGTTCCAAGTGCTTCCTCAAAAAAGCAACAAGCAAAACAAATGAAAAAACCAACTCAGGGTAGCTGATGTGGCTCAGTGGTTGAGCGCCAGCTTCCCACATACGAGGTCCCAGGTTCAATCCCCAGCCTCTGGTACCTCAAAAAAAAAAAAAAAGCAAACTACCTAACTACAACATTTTTATCCTGCCTGCCTGGTCTTAGATGCTAACATCCTCCAGAAAGGTTAAATACAATTTAGATAGAAGTCAATATAAATACAAAAGTAGTGGAAGGCTAATTTACTTCCTCTCTCTCCCCTATTCCTTCCCTCTTCCTCTCCATCGCTCTCTTCTCACTCTCTCCCTTCTGTCCTTTCTGCTGTCTTGCTCTCTCTCTCTCTCACACACACACACACACACATATTTAACTTATATAAAACCTTATTATATGAGAACTTCCTGGTGCTTTATTCTGGGACATATGAAGATACCAAGAATGTAAGCAATTATACTGATATTGTAGTTGCTTTTTGAATTTGAAATTTGGAATGCTGTTGTAGTTTGTAGTTTGTAATTTGAAAAATAAATTAAAAATTGAAAAGTTTGGAAAGAGAACACTGAAGAGAATACAGTTTGCTAGTAAGGCCCAAGAGCTATGTTCAGAAACACAGGTGAATGACACTTAGCAATAAAACACCATAATTTGCTTTAACTCACCTGTGGAGAATGTTCCAGGTGGGGCCTGGTGTTACCATTTTCCCTGTGTGACTCTGTCTGTGACTGTAAATGAATTTTTTGTGCTTCTCCCAGTTTTCTGCTAGAGCCATAAATATACCCAGTCCTCAGTGCTCAGCTTCCACTGAGCCTGCTGCAAAGGGGTAATTTTGTGACAATTCTGAAGATGAAGCAGTGTCTAATTAATAAAAAGAAATGTTTACTGTATCCCTATTGATCTCACTAAAGAAGCTGTCTGTGAATTTTAGAAATAGACTAAAAAGTAAAAATGAACTATTTAGTCATGAAAACTAAAAGCAAACAGAGAGAGAGGTTAAGGGAGCTGATTAGCATACACCATCCAGAAATTTGCTTATCTTTTGAGCAATAGCCCAGGAGATAATCCATTAATTAACGAAGGAATATTAGTCTAATAGTTCATATGGATCTCTTGAATAGAAGTTATCTTAACATATATTTTTTTCTCCTTGGAATTATTTTTTGGGGAAAACAAAACAAACTCAACTTGCTTTTTAAAATGAATTTAAATAATTTTAAAATAAATATAAATATATATTAATGCTAAACTAAAACAATATTTAAAATGTAATTGTTAAAAGAAAATAAGCATTCAATCTATCTATAGACAGACTAACACATTCCATTCCAATAATTTTTCTGAAATCCTAGATACCTCACATAACACATGCTCCAGTTCCTTGAATGGAAGACTTTATCTTATAAGCTTTTGAGCCAATGGATTATTAAATGATGCAGAGATTAATAAATTACTAGCTTGTAGGTCAACTTATTCATTCATAAGAAAAAGCTGAAGAGAGAGTAATAAATATAAGTATTCTTTTAAAGTATAGATTGATGATCAGACAAATCATTTCACTATGTGTAAATAATTGCTTTATCTGGACTTTATTTTCAGTTATGGTATGTTTTGTTTTTTCTCATTTTCAAGTTCATTGTAGGAATTAGGTAAATCATAATTACTAATAAAGTCAGATTCAACTGTCTGCTTTTGTATGGGTTACACTATAATTATGGCTCTTTGAAAAAGCACAGTAGGAAAACTTTTCTATACAATTTTACAATACTAACCCTTGTTAAATTTGACAAAGTTGACTTTAATTAGCAAAAAGAAAACATTAAACATCAATTTTTCTATATATGCATTATATCTGCTTTGTAGAATAGTTAAATTTAACAGTGGCTGATGTGGTTATATTTTGCATTATTCTTAAGATATAAAGTTTATGAAAATGATCAATTAAACTATATGAATTTTAAAGTCTCATACCTAGCATATGGATGGCTTTTTTGTCAAAAACATATTATGTGTATTTCTATCTTTCTGTTCATTTTGAAGATTAAGAAAAGAATGTTTTATGACCTGGACTTCACACTTTGCAAATCTCCTCAGTTTCTCTTGTAGTCCATCAAAGGCTCTTCTATAAGGGCAGACAGGTTTTTGGCCAGTCAGTTGAGTTCCTGGGCTAAGATAAACTATAGAAGCTGGTATGGCAGCTCTTTAAAATGCTCAGAATGATCTCTTCACTCTGACTTGGACGTTTAACTAGAGAGAAAAGCATCGAGAAAACCAGAAATAATAAGCATCTATGTTCTTTGTATGTGATTGATATATAGTAGCTGATCTCCATAAGATGGAAGGTCAATAAATGTAGCAAGAATTTACCATACAGATTGAGAAAAAGTTGGCATATGCAAAATGTACAAATGATCCTCTAAGAGTCCACTGTCACTGAAAAATATTATTTTCAACTTAATGAATCAATTTAACTTCATATTGCCTGAGGCTTTTTCTTATTAAAATTCCAAAGAAAAGATTCTCATTTGGGAAACAAATAATTTCTACATCTTAAAAAAATATATATATATCATCAATATAACCAGCAAGCTCATACCAGCTCATGAGAGCCAATTGTACATATATTTTCCCAAATCTGTGTTCAATGATGTCACACTGATAGCCTGAAATTAAGCTTGGTGGGAGTATTTTCACCACATCAATCAGAAAACATTATAAGTCAAGTCTTCCCACCGCCCCCCTGAGGGTTGACTTAGGAAATGAGAAATTTGTTTGGAGTCAAAATCCAGAATTCTAATTATGGAAACTTATTAGAATTTTTTTTTTTCAAAGCAGACTATAAAAGATTGATGTGATTCTTATAAAAATCACTATGATTTATTACAATATGATCAAAGTATGCTAAAGTTTCTCAGAAAGAATGAATTGATAAGTATATCTATTGGTTAAAAAACACTATGAAACTCTAATATTGAAATAGTGTGGCACTGGTGCAAGGATAAACAAATAGGTGGAACAAAATACATTTACCGGAAAAATAATTTATACTATACTTATGTAAGGAGAGCATCAAAAAAGAAAAGTATTATTCGATATTTTGTGTGGAATAAATGGTTGGCACTCTGAAAATTGAAAAGAAAATAATTTGAGTCCCATGCCTTACACTATAAGTTAACGAGTTCCAGAAAAGAATAAAATTTAAAATAATCTAACTATAGAAAAAGCAAAAAATAAAAGAAGGCTTATCAACTGTTTCTTGAAACATTAAAAAGAGAGAACTTTGGAAGCTTCTCTCAAAACTTCTGCTTCCAATTAGGACCTAGAAAGTTGCAAGGAATATTGCTCTCACTCTAATAACCTAAACAAACTAGCTAAGCAAAAAAAAACAGAACAAAACATAAAATGACAGTTGGCTTTTTTCTTTTTTCAAAAAAAAAACACATCAAATTGATGAAGATGGAAAGAAACCTAAATGAACTAAATTCCAGAAAATAATGTACTGCTTCCAGAAATGACCAAGAGATGCTTTCATCCCTGGGAGAATAGTGGGAGGAGAAAGCAAACTTTTATCAGCCATATGTGGGCTGGTGTGACAGATTAGAATTCTCAAGTGCTCCAACCACAGAGTGAATTTGCACCCACTCACCAACTCTTACCCATAGATATTCACCAAGTGCTCAAACATAGTATACCAAATGCTGAGTGCAGAGAAGAACAGAGAGAAATTCCTTCACCAAGGACAAAGCAGATACATTTTGAAGGCTGCAGGCAGGGCCGAAGATCTGAGAAAATCCATCCTAAAGCACTCCAGGGATCGCAGCTACCAAACAGGGCAGGAGGGACAGATTAGCCGAGAGAAACCCTGAATAGGCATCTGGCGCCTTGACAAACTGTAATTGAGCCACCGGTAGAAGGCTATGGATAGGGCAACATAACAGGTTAGAAAGATATCTTCTGAAGCCAGAAAGCTGGATTTGGGACTGGAGAGCAAAGAGAACTTTGCAGCAACCCAAAAGGCTAGCTGCTAGGCTGTGAAACTGTAAGAGAACTCAAACTGTTCAGAAAACCGAGTTTAGCAATAAAGCACAGTGAGCTCCATCATCTTATCAGTGCTCAGAGATGAATTCCTATTGAGAGAAAAGTCCTGACTCTGTATTCAAAATATCTAAAGCCAATGGTGAACAGAACTAAAATAAAGCTGAAACAGAGCTAAGACACAACTCAGCTATATCACAGATTGACCTAGCTCTCATTTTACCAGTCGGACAGAAGAGGTGTGGCCGTTTTGGAGATAAATATTATTTACTTCTATATATTTTTTTTGTTTATATGCATTGCCCAGTATACAATTAAAAATTAACAAGACACATGATGAAGTAAGAAAATGTGATCTGTGGTTAAGAGAAGAGTTAATCAACAGAAGCATACCCAAAGAGAACCCAGACTTTGGATTATCAGACAGGGACTATGATAAAAATGTTAAACATCGATTGGAAAAGGTAGACATGTGTGAAGAGATGGGGAACTTCATCAGAATCATGGAAACTATATTAAAAATCAAATGGAAATGACAGAAATGAAAGTAAAATTGATAGCAGAAATGAAGAATTCATTAGATGGACTTAACAGAAGATGGTACACAATGGAGGATAAAAGCAATAAAAAAAAAACACAAGTGAAAAGACAAATTTGATTTAGTAAAAATAAAAACATCTGTGTGTAAAAATAAGATTGATAATAATAGTTATTAAAGTCAGGTACCTGGTTTAGGGAAGATGGATACATGGGGGCTCATCATACTGTTTTCTCTACTTACAGGTGCATTTGAATATGTATATAATAAAAAGCTAAAGATACCTATGCATAATTTAAAAAAATAAAGTCAAAAGACTGAGGAAGACATATGCAGTAAATATGGCAAATAGGATTTTTATTTAGAAAGAACTCAAATAAACCAACAAGAAAAATTTTCCAAGCTCTCTGAGGATACAGAAATTTGGTACTTCTACACAAACATGTTATTTTGTATATATGTTCAATGCTTGCAAAGAGAAATAGCAATATATTTTAAGAGCCTTATACATATCTATAAATTGGGCACCAGAAATTGTCTTGATTAAATAATCAAAAGTAGAAAAATACCAAATGCCCAATTGCAAAGGAATGTTCATGATCTATCATCTCTATGAAAAACTAATAGTCATTAAAAGTGTGACATGAGGCAACACAGAACAGATATTTGAGATGTTAAAGCAGAGTTACAAATTATGTATACAATAGAATTATAATCAGGCAGGAAATTAGCATGTAAAATATGAAAGAAAACACACTGAAATGCTACAGCACTTGTGCTATGAAATTATAAATCATTCCCTTCTGGTTTCCAAAATTTCTGTAGTAGTTCCCATTCTTACAATTCATAACCTATTTTGTAAATATTTCTTTTGGAAGTGCTAGCAACTTCAATATGTGTATTTGTACTTTAAATAACAATTACACATTTTTACAAACCTGTATGCAATCAACTTTTGTAATACTGCCCTTTGCACTTGTTAAATACCTTTTAACTCTGCACTCCCTACAAAACATAGTGCAGTTTTCTTTCTCTATAAAAAACTGTGGAAAGTGGCCTGAGATTGAATAATAAATGGTCGTTTTTAATGTGCTTAGTTTCATTTTTATTATGTTAGTTTCATTATTAATTTAGTGCTAGAACAGTTATTTTAATTTATCAGTAATTACATAAACAATAAAATAATGATTCAAAGACTATGAATAGTATTTAGCTGTGGATATTTAAAAGCATGATACATATCCTTTTATTTTTTAATTGTTGATTCATTCTGTAATTTCACTTCTTTAGTACTAACTGCAGCGAAAAGGCTAGTCAAACATCATTGACTATATAGAGGAATGAATGCTCTTTAACAAACCTGTACTGAACGACCACGTTGTATGTTTTCAGCTTGAAGAATTAGCCTTTGAAACAGAACTTCTTCACACCCTCTTTTACCAGTCAGTTAAGAACAGAGTTGTCTGCTGTACATTTTCCTATTAAATAGCCACACAAAAGCTGTTTTATTTTCAAATACAGGGATAAAAAAAGATAATCAGTTCACTTTTGCATTCCCAACCTATAGATGTTTACAGAAGAAATTAGAAATCATGATGACACCAAACTCTCAAGGAAGTTCTGTGACAACAGGGTACACTCAGAAAGTCTTAATTAATAAATTGTTCAGGTGAATTTATTTTCTGTTACATTCAGTTATATGCTTATTTTAATGAAAAGGTGCATATACTTGTTCTTGCTCTATTGTCTTACTAGAAGTCACACTTTGTTAATCGAAGTATTTGATCAGGTATTACCACCTGCATTAGTGTCCTATTGCTTCTATTAACAAATTACCACAAACTAAGTGGCTGAAAACGACGCAAATTTATTATCTTACAGTTCTGAAGGTTAGAAATCCAAAATGAGTCTCATTCAGCTAAAATCGAGGTGTCAGGAGGTCTGTGTTCTTTCCGTAGGCCATATGGGAGAATCTATTTCCTAGCCAACTTCTAGAGGTTGACATATCTTATGGCCCCCTTCCATCTTCAAAGCCAACGATTATATCACTCTGACTTCTGCTAGTATTATCATATCTCCTTCTCTGACTTTTCTGCTTCCTTCTTATATTTTTTAAGGACACTTGTGATTATATTGGGCCCACCTGAATAATCCAGGTTAATCTCCCTGTTTTAAGATCCTTAACTTAATCACACCTACAGAGACCCTTTTGTCATGTACAATAACATATTATTCACAGGTTCCAGCAATTAGAACATAGACAACTTTGGTGGGCATCACCTCACCTACGCAATCTTTTAAATTTTATTCCTGAAGTAAA
>JAQZBX010079720.1:0-13941 GCA_029593785.1 Cabassous unicinctus | reverse complement strand
GAGCACTTAGTGCATGACCCTGGGCAGGTGTTGGGGGAACAGTCTAGTGGAGATGTAATGGCCACAAAGGCCATTACAATCCAGGGTGCAAAAGGGCTACACTGGGGGAGCACACGGTGCCCTGGTAGTACTGGGGAGTCAGCTCACCTGGCTGAGATGGAGTCAGGGAAAACAGAGGCCAAAGGATAAAAAGGAGGTAGAAGCCAGGTGAAGGTGGGATGACACAAACAATGGTCAAGCAGATGGGACAATGTGACTCCTATGGGCATTTTGATATGGCTGGAAGTTCGTGGGTGAGGAGAAATGAAGAGGACTGTAGAGCTAACAAGTTCTCTACCTGTGCCCAGGAGTCTTGGAAGATGATACCATGGTCATCTCCTAAAGATAAGATCCTGGCACAGTCCCTGCTTTTGGAATTTGAAATACAATTTTCCATAGTAGCAATATGTTAAATGGCAGTTAGATGTAGTTGCGATACTGTTGTGAATAGCACCTTGGGGTGCATTTTCCTCGAAACATGTAAATTATAAAAAAACAAAGGAGAAGGCGTCCTGTTTCTTGGCCAGGGGTCTTTTGCAACACACAGTTGCACTTTTCAGCCTGGCCATCGCAGCCAGAATCAGACGTGCAGGTTGGCTTTGCTTGAATTAGAATGTTCTAGTCTCCTCACGTTGTTTCCATGGTTCCCTGACTCCCCGTTGTCAAATATCTGCCCCCACTGCCTCCTGTTTATGCGACCCGCTTAGTCCCTGGAGTTGGGAACCCTTTCTCTATGCAGCAGAGGTAAGAGAGAACATCTTCTCTTCTGACCAATTTGTCCTGGCCTCGGTGTTAGTCCACGTACAAAGGCAAGCGCGATGGTTAAGGCAGTGTCGGAGGTGCCCACTCTCCACCAAACGCTTCTTTTTCTTTTCTCTTTCTGTAGTCCTCCTCCCTTTTTCTTATCATGCCCTTTCAGCGCGTTTTTTAACTAATGCAATTAAATTCACGCAATTAAAAGAGTATGGAGTGTCTTCTAGATGCCTGCGTGTGGGGTGCTGAGGCCAACAAAGTGGTGTTGAGGCTCACGGAGTTTACAGCCTGGGATGAGGGGGTGGGCGCTGGACAAGGCTAGAAGCCAGCTCTCTACAGGGTGACAGGTGCCCTGTAGGGGTCGGCATGCAAGAGCATCAAGGAGGAGTATCTAAAGACCAGCAGGAATTAGCGCCGTAATGCTAGTGTGCTCCAGGCGGAGAGGTATAGGCAAGCCAAGGACTAGAGCCATGCTTAGCAACAAGCGCGCAGGATATTGCATGGTTGCAGGAAGAGCTGAGGGCAGAGAGTGAGAGGGAGTGGACCATGGTGAGAGCTGAGAGCTCCTGCCTTCCTGTCTTCCCCCAGAAGCATGGAAGTTGGTACTTAGCACCTCCCCACAGCACTGGGAGCTGGGATGGTGCAGACCCTTGTCGTTGCGTCATCCATGTACTAACCGCCACCACCACCCCTGCCTGCCAGGAAGTCTGTATTTTCCAAAAGTTTCCTTAAAGGAAGGGGTCCCAGGAGATTAGAAGGGCTGAGTCTGTGCTGGCAGGAAGGGTGGATTTAAAGCTGGCCAACCCGAAAATAGCTCCTGGAGGTTGAACAGATGGAAATTAGATTACTGGTCCTTGTGGGTGAAGCCCTAGGGAGGTCCGTGAAATGGTGAGAACCAGGGAGGGATCCCTTCTACATTGTGGCTGAACAAATCCTTCTGCCCGGGTCCCAGCTCAGGAAATGCAAGATGCATTTAGAAGATGCCAAATGCAAAGCATTTTTGAGTGCCATAGAAAGAAATCACTTTTTGGAGAGAGAAGAAGATTCCTGGTACTGCTGTTTGAAAAAAAAAAAATGAGCATCTGGATGTATTTGAGAAGTAACCCTTTGGAGAAGGCTTTCTAATCTTTCTTCCTGATCTGGGCAGGTTCATTCAGCCGTCCCCTCTCCTTTGCGAGCAACGAGGCGTGTGGTGCCTTGTTATGAAAATGCTCCCAGACTTAGGAAGCCGCAGGTCTGCGGTCTTGCCCTCCTGCATCTTCTCTGGTTTTCACATGAAAGGCTGCCTGCTTAGAAAGACCCAGAGCCAGTGTGCTATGTAAACATGTAAACATGGAGCATTTATGCCATTTAAAAAAAAAAGATTCATTTTATTTATTTATGTCTCCCCACCCCTTCATTGTTTGTGCTTGTTGTCTGTCTGTTGTATGCTTCTTTGTTGTGTGCTCAGGAACTGAACCTGGGACCTCTGATGAGGAAGGGAGGCACCTAATCCCTTGAGCCACCTCTGCTCCCTGCTTTGTTGTGTTTCTCATTATGTTTTTTTCCTTGTGTCTCTTGTTGCATCAACTCTCCATACCAGCCCATGGTGTCAGCTTGCTGTCTTGCTTGTCTTCTTTAGGAGGCACCAGGAACCAAACCCAGAACCTCCCATGTGGTGGGCAGGAGCTCTATCATGGAGCCACATCCACTTCCCCATTTATGCTATTTTGTTTGTCGCCTCTCATTGTTATGTTGTTTCAGTGCCCACGGCCTTTCACATTGCCCTGGGTGGCCCAGCATCCATGCTAGCATCCCCGTTGTCCCCCACCCCCACCCCAGGGCAGACAGGCCCAATTTCCTCATCTTCCAACTGCAGGATGTAGCAGCTGCCAAGGGAGAGTACACACCTCACCAAAATGACCGGCTTCGGGAAGGGATTTAGATGTAGAGTAAACGAAAGAGAGGATTTCATCAAGCTTCTTGGAAACACCCAGACCTGACGCTTGTCATCTGCTACTAAATTTGGCCTTTCCTTTCCTGGCACAGGATATAATGGCAACCATGGCATGAATCCTGGGACCAATTTAGATAAACAACTTGGCTGCTGAGGATTTTCACCTGTGATGAGTCCAAGAACGGTCAAGGGCTAGAAATGTGACTTGGGACGTTTTCAATTAAGCTGACAAGAATAGAAAGAAAAAACAGTATAACTGATGACTCCTTTTTTCCTATCTACACTCTTAATTTTCATAGCTCTTAATAAACTGCTGAAGGTAATGTTACTTTCCCCCCTTCAGTGTTTCTGCTATGTGTAAGCTGAGTCTTGTGTTTGGGTGATAAAGGGGAAAGCTGCTGCGTCAATTCACGGAAGCCTTGCTGGAACCTCAGTATCTCTACTCTCTTCCTGGGCAGAGAAAATCAGCCCCCCACCTTGAATTTCCAAAGCATCCCTTTTGTGGCTTTCTTACAGTATGAGCTGCTTTAAGGCATGTTATTTGCTCCTGACTCTGTCTTCCCTACTGGTCTTTGAGCTCCATCTGTCACAGACTTTTTTTTACCCTTTATTAGAGAAGTTGTGAGTTTACAGAACAATTCTGCACAAAGTACAGACTTCCCATACACCACCCCACCACCAACCCCTTGCATTGGTATGCAACACTTCTTACAATGGATGAGAGCACATTTTTATAATATACTATTAATTAAAGTCTATAGTCCAATTTAGGGTTCACTGTTTGTGTAGTGAAGTTCCAGAGGTTTTTAAAAAGTTTTGACCTGTGACCGTATACACAATCTATCATTTACCCTTTTAATCATATTCAGATACATATTTCAGTGCTGTTAATTATGTTCACAATGTTGTGCTACCATCACCACCTCCATTACCAAAACATTTCCATCACCCCACATAGGAACCCTGTACATTTTAAGCCTTATCTTCCCATTCCCTAGCCCCACCCCATCCCCTGGTAACCTACATTTTAGATTCTGGCTCTGTGAGTTTGCTTATTCTAAGTGTTTCAAATCTCCTCTCTGGCTTTTGTATTCTCAATGCGGGTGCCATGCCTGGCATATAGTAGACACATAGCTGATGCTAAGTGTGGTCCTGACTCAGCGATGATGTTTTCAGCAGCTCAGTGACAATGGAACCGAGCATAAGGCTCCTGTAATGACAAACGGGGCCAGGAAGACCAGGGATTGGGCTTTTGCTTTCTAGTGGTTCCTTCCACCTTGGGCAAATCATCAATTTGCCCTCTGGCTACCCTTGAGCCGATAATACTGCTTTCACTTTAGATTGGGGGAAGGGACTAGATGAGGTCCTAGAGATGAACATGCTTCTTAGACTGGGATGCATGCCAGGCAATAGCAGAAAGAAGCCCCTCTGGTCATGAACTAGGACAGCCGAGCTCCTGGGTGGTTCCCTCACACCCTAGCTGAAAATTACTTAACCTACTGTGGATTCTTCATCTGTAAGGAAACTGGCAGTCCTATTTCCCTGCATGGTGGTGAGGCTCAAAAGAGAGGATGTGCTCGAAGACACTTTCTTGGGAGTTTGTTCAGGTCGGTGAGGCAGAGTCACGTTACTAGGTAAGGAGGGGGAGCTTGTTCAGTTTCTTCTGCTTGCCTTCCCTGTGGTCCTCATCCCTGCCCCTGTCTGCCCATCTCAGATTTTGGGTAAATGTGCTGTTTGCATGTGTGTCGCATGGGGACGGGAGGCAGGAGGCCGCCCAACTCTGAGCTCTGGCAGCTGCAACCCCCGTCGCCCCTGGCCCCGCTGTGCAATAACCCAGATGGTCTGAAATCTTGGCAGCCTGGTACGAGAAGGGGCTGGGGGAGGGCAGTGGAAGCTGCTGCTCCTGAAATCCCTCCTCCAGGGGCACAAATGGGCACACACATTTCTGGTATCTCTAGACCCAAACTGGTCATGACATGTATGTCACGCTTTCCTGAATGAGATCTGCATTCCCCGTCAGCCAGACGAGTATAAGCAACGAGGCTTCCTACCCATGCATTGAAAATAAAACAGGGTGATGCATTAGAACCCTAATAACCAGGGCCCTCAATTAACCAGAATTAAGTTGCTGCATTTAGAATTTATGAGAAAGGAGTCAGTCAGCAGAAATGGGAAGACTAACACACAGAGCAGGTGCATCAGAATCAAGGGTGAAGATTTGTGCTCTGTGTGGCAGCAGAAGAGTGCAATTGAGCCTGGTATGTTCCATGCTATCTCATCTTGCCCATTCCAAGAAAGTAGATAGGTCTCTTCGATTGACTTGACCATGAGCTCCCAGTGGAGGAGAGAGGTGGTGCCTCTGGGTTCTGTGAGTGGAAGCTGGGAGGGAGGGGAAGAGGGCCCGAGACTGGGGACCTGGTGGAAATCGATGGTTCCTGGGTGGCCCAGCACCTTCACCGCTGTTCTGTCCTCACTGAGCTTAGCAATGAGACCTTAGACTGAAATGGTTGTGTAGTATTCCAGGAGTGCTGAACCCCCAGGAAATGGGGTTCCCAGCCCCAGTCCCGACTCCAGAGAAGACTAGGTCCCTTTGCTTCTAGCACGGCTGGGAAATACCAGACACCAGCACTTCAAGACACCATGTTGGATCTTTGTATAAACCCTGGTAGGTCAGGTAGCCCCTTATAAGGAAGTGAGAGTGAATGTTGGAACCGTAGCTCAGAGTTGGATTTAATGAAAATAAATCAATGTGACATTTCTTGTATGGCTGAATGTGAGTGTGCAAACTTACACCCACTTCGCTGGCAGTGTTTATCTTAGAAATGCAATTTCCAGGGGGCTCGGTAAGGTCGATTGATAGCCAGTCCCATTTCCAACATTTACATCTTCAAGACTATATATGGACTAGGAGAGTTGGGGGTGGAGCAAGTGGAGAGGTGACAGCAAAGGTTCAGAACTCAGAGTGGTGGGATGTGGAGGGGACCCTGATTTAGCCAAGCCACTCGTAACACTTCCAATGCCCATCATATTTCTTCCCACTGGGGATCCCTGAAAGCCCTGGAGGCTGTGACACTGGAGGCTATTCACCAGGTTCTGTGCTAAGCATCTAACACGTCATCTCGTATAATCCCCAAAACCACCCTAAAGGGTGGGCACTGCAATTAGCCTCCCATTTTACAGATAAAGAAACTGAGGTATGGAGATTCTGGAGATCATATAGCTGGTAAGAGGCAAAGCCAGGAGGGAACCAGGCAGCCTGGCTTCAGAGTTCTCTTTGCCATCCCACTCTCTTGCCAGTCCCTCTTGCATCATAGCCCAGACATGGTGATCTAAGCAAGACTGTAAATCATGAAGGAGAGGCCAGACGTGCAGATTCTCTTGTTATCAAGAGGTAAAGTATTTTTATATTTTAGGATGAATTGTATGAGTATTGAAACAAAAAGATTTCTGGATACCCCTTGGTTATTTCATTTCAGCAATACAATGAGGTTCTCTTCCTAGCCCATCTGGGTGAATGTAGATTTCACTTCAACAAGTAACTTAAGGCCTTCTGGAGGAGGATTAGAGCAAATTCTTCCTGTGCTGCTCGATAACTAAATCAAATCTGTGTGGTTTGTGGGGCTCTTCTTTGGAAGCACTGAAGTATGGATAGCAGCATGAGAATCTCAGGAGGAAATCACAAAAACACTCTTTTTCTGTTTCTGGCAAGAACTGTGAATTCTGGCAGGGTAGATGTGGCAAACATTTTCTTCTGGAACATTCCATTTAAGTTAAATTTGACTAGGGATTTGGAGCTTATTGTTACTACCTTGGGGAATTCCTGTGGATGGAAATAGAGCTTAGTATGTGTTCATAGGTAAATACCCCAAAGATAATCACAGGTGAAGGCTTAGAGGATAAAGCAACAATAGGCCTTTTTTTTTGTATCTTTTTAAATAAAATTTTATTGAAGTATATCGTTCATATGTGAACATCCATAAACAATAAGTATATAGTAAAAGTTGTGAACTTACAAAACACAAGCATGCATATCAGCATACAAGGCTCCCATACATCACCCTACCACCACCATCTTGCGTTGTTGTGAAACATTTGTTACAAACTATGAAACAGCATTATCAAAATAGTCCTATTAACTATAGTCCATATCTCACATTTGCCATACTTTCTCCCAAACCACCCAACTATAACACCCTGTATTAGTATTACACATTTGTTATAGTTCATGAGAGAATGTTCTCATATTTGTCCTGTTAACCACAGTCCATCTTCCACCACTGGATTCCCTGTTATACAGCCCCATGTTTTGTACAATCCATTCAAAGTGTACACTCAGTGGCTCTCATTTTCATCACAGAGTTGCGCTGTCATCACCTCAGTAAATTTTAGAATGTTTTCATTACTCTAAAAGGAAAATCCCTACAGTTGTCTCAAAATTTTGCCCTTGCTGCAAAAATGTTACAAAATTACTGCTGACTGTCATCCATAAATTACATTAGTTGTAATTTCCACATGTATCACCATATTCTTAACAACAATAGCCTTTTTAAAACAAGGACTTTATTTCATACTTTCTGGGTTTGCAGATGGCATTTTTCACTGTACTCCCAACCCACGGCTGTATGGGAGTGAGGTCATATGAAAATTGATACATTTATATTCTATGTGGATTTTAATTTTATCCTCACTAAGGAGTAACAACCAAGTGCCCAGCAGCTTTCTTTGTTAGAATCCTTGGGACATTCTACCCTCCTCCATCCCACGGTGGGAACTCCCATGGTGATGTTTGCCTCAATAAAAATGGGTGCCAGCAGTGAGCAAATCATGGAATGAAGTCACTTGGGTGGCTTCTGGCACTGTTTGTCCTTACTA
Source organism: Cabassous unicinctus (assembly GCA_029593785.1). Taxonomy (NCBI): domain Eukaryota; kingdom Metazoa; phylum Chordata; class Mammalia; order Cingulata; family Chlamyphoridae; genus Cabassous; species Cabassous unicinctus. The sequence continues at coordinate 6,341 of JAQZBX010079720.1, read as the reverse complement.
CCTTGCTACTCCTTTTCATTTTGGATTCAGCTTTTCCTGTGCATCTGAGTTCCCCGTCCATCCATCCATCCATCCATTCATCCATCCACCCACCCATCCATTTGCCAGTTCATTCTTCTATCCCAGGATTATGTATTGCCCCCTTCTCTCTTCCAGACCTTCCTGTTTCTGCTGTCCTTGTAGGGCCTGGGCACTCTCAGTGGTGGCTCTCCTCACCATGGTTGGGTATATAAGTTGTGTGGAGGTCACTGCAGGCTCACCTTGGGAGTCGATTTGTTGCAGCAGGTTGAATGGTCTTCAGTTTCTATCCATCATTGCCCTTCACAGGGTTTTGGCCCACAGTCCTGGAGCATGGGATGGTTCCCAGGGGGAGGGAGAGCCAGGGCTCATCTCTTCCCAAAGCACTATGATGGCACCTTTTCTTCCTGTGGGGTGGGAGCCACCCTTGTATCCACCCCCACGTGCTTTCCAGCTTTTCTATATACTGTCAGCTGAAAAAGCTTTAGGTCTTTATGTGTCAATAACAAAAAACAAACAAAAACCAGAGAATCCTGATAAAAGCCTTTCTCCTAACAGTCTTTCTTAAAAAATCTATTGTCTGTAGAGTGAAGTACACTTTGAAATCCACAGCCTACCAACAGTATCTTCTCTCCTGCTAGCTTCTTCATCCTGGGGCCAGAAGTCTCAGTGGCATGGCCCAGTTTTAATGGCAGATGAGCTGCTGTGTAGGGGCATCATTGGGAAAACGGTGTGGCTGTTGACTCAAAGTGTCCCTCTACATGTGTGAGCCTGCATCACCCATGGGCAGCTCACCCCCATCTTCCATAGACTTTTCCTTGTAAGCCGGAGCAGTGGCCTTCCTCCTGATAATGGGTGCTGATTCTTGTGGGCATATTGGAGATGAAACCTTGAAGCACAGCTTCGGAGCTGGTGAGCCCAGCACATGGTCCTAAGCCAGGGTGACTGCGCTGTCACACCACATCATCTCTGACCCACCATCCTGGGCAATTTGGTCCCATGTCTGAAGCACCCTCAGGGTGTCACCCTATATCAGGCCAGCAAACATGGAAGCTTCTCCAGTGGTGGACCCTCAGTTTTCACTCCCTGGATTTTGACTGACATCAAAGGCATATAGTCTCTGAAAACATAGGCAAGTTGAAGATTGTTGTCCAAGGGCCTTGAGGATAAGATCAGGTTATGTCAGAGGACAATTCAGCTTTTGGCCCTGGCTTGTGGCCACAACTGGCTCCTTCGAGCTGACGTTATGTCACTCATCCCAGACACCTTAATGGAATCAACCTAAGGGTGACAGCATTCCCCAAGATCCTCATCATTATAGCCAGAGGGTCAAACATGCTGTTCTCTGTCCTGCCTCTGAGACTTTGCACATTCTGTTCCCTGATCCTAGTCCTTGGTTCAAAAACATTCCCCGAATACTTACTGGGACTAGCTGGGTGGACACGTCCCTTGGTGCCAACACTGGTCCAAGTCTCACTTGTCCTTTGAGCCTTGCCCCAGCAAATAGTCCCACGTCTTGGGGCCTTGATGACTTCCTGTCTGTGTTCCATCTCTCTTCTGCTTTCCTACCAGCTCTGAATGAGGGGCTCCTTCTCTGCTCCCTTAGAGCCTATTGCCTGCTCTATTACAGCATTTCATAATTGCTTTCTTGGTCAGCCTCCTTTCCAAGCTTCTCAAATTTCGGAATAGGCAAGGACGGCATTTTACTCATCTTTTATTCAGCACCTGCCACATAGTGGGCCTTCAACAAAATTTATTAAGTGGATGAATAAATAAATGATTGGCTTTAACATATCTTCTAAAGTGTGCTCTGTCTAAGCAGTGGCTAAAAAATATTCCTGGGCCTGCAAAAACAAACCAGAGCAATTTATTGTGATTTTAATTTTAACCTGACCTTGGGGCTGTTGCCTGAGAAAACAGAGGATGAAAGACAAAATATTGGATTTTAGAAATGGTAATTTTCTCGATGGTTAATGTCTTAAAAATTCCATGCAATTTTATCCATAGAGGGGAAAAAAAAGTGCTGCTGTGAGAGAGCTGTGAATTCTATCTTGTCTCTGGGGCAACTAAAAGAATAATTGTTAGAGAGAGAAGGAGAGAAATTGAGACAGTCTTGGAGAGTAAATTCAATGTTCCAACCAGAAGTCATTAACACACACATACACTCATAAACTACCTCCAAAGAGAAGAGCAAGAATCAAAAACAAAATAAAAGAGAAAGATGATATAAGATGAAAATCCATGATATTCTTCTCTTGTTGGAGGCTGAAAAGGTGGCGAAGCAATGGAAATTTTATGTGTGCGTCTCCACTGAGACACAGCAGTGCCTTCTTTGTGATGTTTATGGCAAAGAAGAAATGTCAGGTCAGAGCTGGACATCAATGCCTCTCCCAAGGCCAGTTGTGAAATGCGATTAGCCAAGGGCAGCGGGAAGGAATGCAGCGACCAGATTTCCCTGAAGAGGGCAGGCAGGGAGCCAGCGGGCGCTGAAGAATTGCACCTCGTCCCTTGCTATTGTTCTCCGGCCTGGCGTGTTCTCATTTTGGCTCCACCGGGTGAAAATTTCAGGTCTGCTTTCCAGCCTGGTTGTTTGCCTCCTAATTCTGGCGTTTCTGCAGCTCAGTCGGTTCGTTGTCATGGGGACCACCATTTAGACAATTCATCTGACCCAGGCCTCATTAAGTGGGCAGAATAGCACACAAAGAAGTATCCTCTGCTGTACCTGCAAGCTCCCTCTGCCTGTCTGCTCCAGGCAGGTGCCGGTGAGGTTTCTCCCAAGACTCCCCAGAGCCCAGCCTTCCAGAGGCATCCCTGAATCGCTCTGCCTACTCAGAGCACATTTATTTATTGCTGCCTACATGCCCTTGGTGTGTGGCTTCTATGGAGAGTTCTCTGACTCCCCGACTGCCAAGAGCTTCCTGCAGAATTCTGGGCTCCGTGCCTTTGGTCCTTACACAACAGTCCCCAGCAGTCGCTTCCCAGTTTTCAGCGTTTCGTACGTGCAGCGAGAAGGTAAGCTGCTTCTGGCTCAGCGTTACTGAAGCAATGGCCGTGTCTTCTCTGCCTGCCTCAGGCCCGCCAAGCAGTTCTGCCTGCAGTTGTGCCCCCAGCACCAAGGCTAGCAGTTGGATCACCAGCACCCCAAGTCCCTGGGGCCAGGGGCCACAGGCGCAAGCCTAAGGTGTGGGAGTCTTTGGGGAACAATAGCTAGCCCCAAAGGCCCGTGCATTTTATTCCACATAAGCCACGTGAAGCCCATTTCAGGGCCTCACCCTGCAAACTGTGAAATAAAGCATTAAAGGGATTTGGAAGCAATAGGACACATGCAACAGAGAGAATGGCATCTAATAGGGCAATAGTTTAGGTTCATTTTAGCACCCCCAAATGATACCGGGGCAAACAGTATTGCATGTCTAAATAGCCGTTGAAGACCTTACTCTATTATCACAAGGTACAAATATTGGTGTTCAGAATGACACCACCGCATCATAAGAAAGGCTAAATATATATGTATATATGCACACATATGTTTTAAAGAGGTGAAATGTGTGGTTTCAGGAAGATTTCCTACCGAATTGCTAAAACAAGAAAGGGGAAAACAGTTTTATGGAAAATTAAATTATGTGAACTACTACTTTCTTGAAGATGCCCTTAGAATTAAGAGTTCTATAGGGATTTCACAGAAGCATTGCTTGACTGGGGAGGGATATTAGCCATCACCTGTGACAGTGGCTTTTAAATAATGAGCAGCCTTGGAACCCTTCCATGCCGAGGCCCTGGAACCCTTCAATCCCGAGGCCCTGGCTGTACGTAAAAACCCCTCTCTGCAAAGCAGGTGGGGAAGGAGCTTTAAAGACTGCTGGCTTCAGGCTCAAGCCAGAAGCTGAAGTTAGGGAGGTCCCAAGAGGTAGGTGAGGTCCTGCGACTAGTCCGGGCCAGGGGCCTTCACCCAGGGCTGAGGATTCTCCTCCGGGCTCCTTGCCTTCTATCCCACACCCTTGACTTCTAGGAAAAGCAGCCTTTGCTCAGGGCTTCCCTTCCTCTTCTGTCTTGCTGACCGTAGGGAGGGATTAAGGAAGGATTTCTAGAGGCTGTCTTTCCCATAGCTCATTAGGAGCAATAATTGTAATAAAAAGATCTATTGTTTCTAGAGCTTTGACAAATGCCAGCTCCGTCTAAGACGCTTACACAGAGTATCTCCTTTGAGCATCGCAATGCTAGGGTAGGGCGCTCTTACCTCTTCTCCATCATTCAGGCAGAGGACAGGGTCACTTCACAATTGTGCAAGGTCATAGCAAGCTGTACAGCTGGGGTAGGACCCTGTGGGCTGGCCCCAAATTCTGTGATCTTACTCAGGAGCCCCATAGTAGAGGGTGTGTGTTGGGGAAAGTGGTGAGCCCTCCTGAGGGCTGGGCACACTGGAATCTGCTGTCCAGCCTACGTGGAATGCAAACATCCCTGCACAGCTGATTCTGCACAAAGTTTTAAGTGCAATTGACATACGGGCATTTGTCGAGCTGGGAACAAAGGCCTCTTCTTAGGTCAAATCAAGAAGTAGAACACATGATTCCAGTCACTCCCCAATTCCTGTTTTCTAGTTGGACCAGAGGAAGGAACACAGAGTCGAGGGGCTAGGCAAAGTCTTTGGGCGGAACCAGTCTCTCCTTCTTATTCTTTGTGAACATTTATTAAATAGCCACAAAGCAGGTTCTGGGTGCTGGGTGTTGTATAAGCCCAAAAGTGTAGTCCTGGGCTGTTGAGGTTCAGTGTGGACCTTGACTGGTATCCGTGGCTCCTAGGGCTCTTCTCCATGGCTGTTGCTTACGGCTGGCTGTTCTGCTCACTGTGCTCTCATGGGTAGGGGTAGGGGCTGGTGAGAGTGGAATGGCAGGGAGAGCAGGGGATAGTTTTTCGGCCACTGTGGAAGGAGTATGTCAGATGTGGGAGTTAGATTGACAAGAGTTTGTCTTGGCTTGTCACTGAGTTACTTTGGGCAAGCTGCTTCATCTCTCCAAACTTCAGTTTCCTCACTTATAAAATATGATAATTGCAGGGCAGGTTGTTGTCTGTTCTTTCCTTTCTCAGATCCTGCAGTTCGCTGCACTTTAATTTAAAAGAAGTGCTTCTGCTAACGTTTAATTGAAATCACATCTCTTCAGTGGTTTGTAGGTTTGATTTTGACCGTGAGTTTTTTTATTACTGAGATACTTTCACACTTCTGGGTAACTGGTAGAAGTTAGGCAAGGAAGAAGCAAAAGCCATGCTAGGGTTGGAGGAACTTCACAGAACAGCAAGGACTGCTCATGGGCAAAAAACAATAACAATGACCTAAAAAATAAAAAGAATACCCTGGAAAAAATAATTGCATTTAAGAGCATTCCACTGTATCAAGACTTGGTGGGTTTTTAAAATTATTTTATATTGTATTCTCAAGTGCAACCTCAAAGAAGAATCACTATCTCCTAGAAAGACACAAACAAGTGAAACTGGGGAATTAGAAGATCCAGATGATGGTGAACAATCAATCACCCACTAGAAGAAGAACAAAGAGAGAAGCATGTCCTCACAGGCCCAGAATAACATTTTAGACCTGATTCTGCCCAGGGTCAGTAGTCCCTTAACATACCTGCCGCATGTGCAGAACTTGTTAGCAGGAAACTGCTGGTTTAAGAGTTAAAAAATTATCTTGTACTCTTCTTCCCTGCTGATCTTAGGTTTCAACGATGATTTCTTGATATCTCTTTAGTAATAGGGAACAGCTGAGCTATGTGCCATTTTCCCCCCTATGGGAACGTGTAATTTGCTGGCAGAGAAGCAAATAATAATAATTTAAAAATCCAAGAGGAGTTGATGAAGGTGAAGGGATTTCGACTGGCCAAGAAAGGTTAGAAAGTTACCCATGGAGATGAAGTGCTCAGATTTAATTTAATATTGATTTCAGTTTCAGGAGAAAGGCATTGGCCTTGCAGCTGAGAGCAAGCTGTGGAGCAGAAATCTGGGATTTCCTTCTGACCAGGACCCTCCCCTCCTCCCCGCAGCCTCCCCAAAGGCAAGACGGCTCACACTGAGGGCATTGGAAGGGCTGGGCATTCATTCCAAACGAGATGGAAAGTGGCATATCAAGTGCGTTCCCTCAAAAGTACTTCTGCAAAGTGACTAGGAAACCCCAGGCAGATGAACTCCCTGAATAAGATGCTTTCCTTCCACAAATTACTTAGAAAATAACAGGAGCTTTTCTAACAAACCTTTGTCCTCTCCTTACAAATGATTTGTAAGCAACAAACAACACTGGCTTTGCCTCCACTACACAAAGGGATGTTAAA
>JAQZBX010079719.1:0-13938 GCA_029593785.1 Cabassous unicinctus | reverse complement strand
TAGGTCTGTGGGAGGTATCCGGGTCTCTCTGTATAATGCTGTCACGATCGAAGATGTTCAGAAGCTGGCGGCCTTCATGAAAAACTTTTTAGAGATGCATCAGCTGTGAACACATGCTAACCATTGTACGTGGAACACTGTGCAAAATGTAAAGTAACTTGGGAAGGGCTACAAACTTAACCAACCCGGTATTTTTCTTGGATGAACGTGTTTATTGTAGATTCTTCTTTTTTTCAAAGAACAACAAAACATCAACAGCTCTGTGAAGCTGGTGGACTTAATGGCCACTATAACTCTGACTTAAACTGGCAGCATTTTAAAAATCTTCCTGTTGCTTTTCTAATGAATTCCAGCTTATTTTATCTTTGCTGCTACTTTTTCTAGCTATATCTCCATATTCATATTGCCTGTGGATTTAATATTATGCAAATTTCCATTATTTCTGCAGAAACACATATGCACAGCCTGGGGCTGGGTGGGGGTGGGTGGGACCTGCTAGGTGCTGAGTTCAGATCCTTCCAAAGTGGCAGCATAAAAGTCTTCTGGGCTCAGTAGTTCTTGAGTAAGGTCAACATTGACCATTTGGTGACTGTTTAGGCATTGCAGGCAAAAGGGTTTTGTAGACCTTTCTTTATACTGTTATTCTCATAAAGAAATAAAAGTGACATATACTGTATGTTTATATAACAAGGTCTGTTTTTAATACCATATAGTTTATATCACTGCATTTATATTTCTAATAATACGGTTCTCAGTGGTATATGTGGAGACTTTGGTATACGTAGAGACTTCTAGAATTTCTTAACAATCCTTGACCTTGAGCCTTACCACATTATGTTAGCAACAGTTGTACCCATTCTTTTTAAGCTGCTTCACAGAAATGAGATGAAAGTTCTCTGCTTCACTCTTACTCTTTTCAATAGCTAGAAGAGAAGGTTTGTTTGTTTGTTGTTTGTTTTCTAATTATGCCTTCAAACTAAAAATTGTGTGTTAAACTCCCTTATCCTTTGTTATTGAGTAAACAAAAGAGATACTTTGACTTCCAGACTGTCTTTGCTGAAGAGTCTTTTCCCCTCTTGTTTATCCATTTTTGGTATTTTATGTTGAATTATGTAAAGAACATTAAAATACTAAAACATCTAAGCCCTTGTCAGTGAATTTCTCTGTGTGCTTTTTAGACTTTATGATGGGAAACTTGAGTTTAAAAATAGCACATGGTAAGGATAACTTAGTTCAACCGACTTGAGTCCTGTGCATCCATTTTTAAAATGTCAACATAGTGTGTTAGCTTTCCATTTGCCTTTGGGATGGACATTATCAGCAAATCAGCTTCCAACACAGCTCACGGTATAAAGTTCTATCAACTCTGCACCACTCACACCAGAAACATGCCCATATCACAGTTTAGCACTATCTTTATGTTTTGTTTGATTGTGTAATGAGCACTATATGGATTTCTTGCCCCAGCTTTACACCAGTTAGTTAGAGTGCCCTGGTCAGGTCAAGACTCCTAGTCTTGGATCTCTGATCTGTCAAAGGAGTATTAAAATAACTTCCCCACTTATGTAAGGGATGTCTAAGAGGTTAAAGCAACTTAAGGGTTCAATGAAGGATATGAACAATAATCACAAATAATGTTAAATAGTAAAAGGCAGCTAGTCCCTGGACACTAACTAAGTGTTCACATATTATTATAGTAGCACTCAGAAGTGGATTCACCTTCCCTATCCTTTCATATAATGGTTTCAATTCCCCATTTCTGCCACCACTGTGTTTCTTGAATCTTGAATTACTCCAATCCCATTGCTACATCCAGTTCTATGCCAGCCCACAGCAGATCATCTCAGGAACTTCCTGACTAGTCTGGGGGTCCTTGGCCTCGTCTCTGTATCCCATCCATCTCTCATACCATCACCATTTAGACAGTTTACTCCCCCACCTGATCCTTATTGATACATAAAAAAGCTCACACTTCTTACCCTGAAGCTCACAGCTTAGAGCCTCTGCCCTGTCCTCTTCTCTCTTCTTTAGCCTGTGTTGAAGGTTCCTCAAATGTAGGATGCATTTGCCCATGCTATGATATAAACCTGGAATTCCTACCCCAACTCAGCAAGGCCAGCCTGCCTTCAAGACTCCTGCTAACCTCCTAGCCTGGTTTGTGTCTCCTCCATTGGAGCACTGCTGTTTCTTTGTTCTCAGAAGGGGGGCCTTTTATCCCATCAGAGCATCTTCATTCTATTCTTCATTGTCCTGGGTATCTGCCTTCCCCAGTAAAGCAGTGTGGGAAGAACCCTGTTTCTTGACACTAGCACCTGGCATCCCACCTTGCCCTTAGGAAATACTCAGTAATTGTTTAAGGAATGAAAAGTCTTATATGTGTTGGTCTTCCTGAGTATTTCAAACTGACCTTGAAGAATCTTATGCATGTTCCCCCCCCACCCCAAAGTCAGTATACAGTACAATTTCACTTTCCACTAAAATGACCAGATATGATTCAGTAGTTGCATGGAGGAAATTTAGGATCTTGGAGGGACCCCAGCATCATCCTATATATCTGAGAAAACTTTTGGAAAATAGTCAACAAAATGGTTAACAACTGCCTATGTACAAGGAGTGATCTCTGTTACCTGGCCAAGCAGGGAGGTTCTGGAGCACAGATTGCTGGATAATGTTGATCAGAGCGAAGAACTTGACCTTTGTATGTTTCAAGTGAATGCAGCTGATGCCAATCTGCTGCTCAGGTGGATGGAGGTGGAAAAGGAGATAAAGATGCAGGCTCTGGGTCAGCAGGCTGTGCGAGCCTGAACCCACTGGTCTTCTTGACATTAAAAGCAAAGCAGACAAGCAAATGTCTGTGGGGCCTTGTGGAGGCTGTGTAAAGGGTGCTCTCTTGTTCCGCTGGATACTCTAAATTGGGCCCCTTCCTCAAAACTGAATTCAAAGTATGTTATTTTTCTTTCAAGATTCTTTACAACATAATTGTCATTTTAATGGTATCCAAGTGAGAAAAAGTGTATTTCTATGTTCTGCATTCACCTTTACACACTGTTCTCTCTCCAGTATGGCAATTTTGTTCATTGTCTTTCCTCAAGATAAATGGATTTCCTTTCATACCTTATCTCCTCATTCCCCTGCAGTCCTATGTTTATCTAAATACCTAATTCCATCTCATCACATCCGGATACCGGATGCTGGAAAGTTTGGTACACTCCTAGGTGAAATCCATGATGTAAATTATTTCCTCCTCCCCCCTTTAGAGCTGAAGGAACCACTAAGACCCTCTTAAAATGTGCAAGACCAATTAACAGATTAGATACCATCCAGTTCTGCTAAAGGCTTGTCAGGTCTGGCCTTGTATCACTGTGGTAGTTGAATTATGTACCCCAACTTAATCATGTCTTAATCTGTGAACCTGTGGGTATGAACCCACTGTAAGTGATCTCTTGAAGATGTTATTTTTAGTTAAGGTGTGGCCCAACTGAATGAAGTGGGTCTTAATCCAGACTACTGGAATCCTTTATAACCAGAAGAAATACAGACAGAGAGAAAACCACTGAGAGAAGCCTGAAGCCGAAAGTCGACTGAACCCGAAAGAGAAAGGAGAAGATGTCATGTGTGGGTTTGATGTCATTGTCAGTTTGGCATAGATTATGAATTCCAAAAATTTATGTTGGATTATGTTTGTAAACTGGTTTATTCCTCTGGGTATGATTAAATTATCATTAGGGCTTTGACTGGGCCATGTCAGTAGGGCATTGAGTCCCCGCCCCTTGGTGGGTGGGGACTCACAGATAAAAGACATGGCAAAGGACAGAGTTGGAGTTCTGATGCTGAGTTTTGAGCAGGAGCCTGGGAAGTGAACACACAGGAAGAGAGACGACTCTTAGACACGGCAGAAGCCCCAGGGAGAGAGAGAGAGCCATTCGCCTGATAGTCTACAGCTAGCCTTTGTGGAGAGAGGCAAAGCCTTGAGAGCCTCATAGTCTACAGTTGACCTTGTGGAGATAGCAGAGGAGCTGAGCCCGGAGACAAGCAAGCCCGGGGAAGAGAGGAACCTAGGAAGCCTGAATTCTTGCAGACGCCGGCAGCCATCTTGCTCTAGCACGCGGCAATAGACTTTGGTGAGGGAAGTAACTTATGCTTTATGGCCTGGTAACTGTAAGCTTCTACCCCATATAAATACCCTTTATAAAAGCCAACAGATTTCTGGTATTTTGCTTCAGCACCCCTTTGGCTGACTAATACAGTGGGAAAAGCCAAGGAACTCCACAGATTGCCGGTCAGTCAGAGACCCAGGAGGAAACAAGCCTTATAGCCAATGCCTTGATTTGGACTTCCGGCCCTGAAACCATAAGCCAATACATTCCCATTGTTTAAGCTACACCATTGTGTGGTATTTGTGGGCCACTAAGGCAGAACTAAGACAATCATGCTATGATTAATGTTTGTTGTATTGTGTTCTTTGGAAGGAAAAAAATAAATGGAGGAAGAATTTCCTCACATTTGATCGGAATGAGCATAATTAAAAAGTGAAGTGCTACTGGGTCTGCTAAGAAATCAATCACTTTAATTGGAAAGAAGATTCCTTGCCTCTGTTGGTAATTGGGCTCTTGGTAATTTAAAATCAGAATCCATGACAGTTTGTGATAAATTGGCTTCTTTTAGGCTAAAGAAGGTAAGAAATTATAATTAGCCCTGGATTATTCCAGAGTGGTTGGAAAAGCTTGATCAAAGAGATATTGGAAGCTAGCAGTGAGCAAAGATTTACTGAATTTTTAAAAGAAGCTAAGGAATAAAGTAGTTCATTTGATGTGACAAAAGCAAGAGCTTGTGGTATTTGAAATCTGACAGATGTAAATGGAATTTTTGAGAAGCTAGGGAGGGGAGTGGATGTGGCTCAAGCAGTTGAGGGCCTGCTTCCCATATAGGAGGTCCCGGCTTTGGTTCCCAGTGCCTCCTAAAAACAAAAGCAAACAAGCAAAACAGATGATAAAACCAACTCCGTGCAGCCAATGTGGCTCAGTGGTGGAGGACCGGCTGCCCACATATGAGGTCCTGGGTTCATTCCCTGGCCCCGGTGAAAACAAAAAAAAACAAAAAACAAAAAAACCTAGGTAACTGGATATATTAGAAAAAATTTACATACACAGGAAGTTCTATAGTTAGGCTATAGATATTAGCACCGCTTACTTGTTAGTGCATGAAAATATTGATAACCTGGAATCTCACTTGGGGGAAAGTATGGAATTTTTACTTTAGAGTATTTAAACATATAAGTTATAGGCAGTATGTTTAAGGAAGTCTAAAAAGTTTTATTCTGGTGAAAGAATAAGTTAGTAGAAATGTTGACAAAGCCCTGTTTAATGAGTCCACTGATTCTGTCTCTGTTGGCTTTTTAGCCTTTACTTCTATATGTTTTGTTGTAGAATACCTGAGGAATAGACTAGATTTTAGGTTGGTGACTGGATTATGAATTTATTTTGAATTGTGTGTTTACTTTATTTATATGTATAATTTGGGGGTTTATTTCAAACTTACAGAAAAGTTGAATTCCTGTATATACTTTACCCAGACTCGCCAATTACTGACATTTAGCTTCATTTGCTTTGCTATTCCTGCTTCTTATATACACTTTTTTCCCTGAAACATTTAAGGATAAGTTGGATATACTGTGCCCCCTTACCTCTAAATTGTGTTTGTTTCCTAAGAGCAAGGACATTCTCATATGTAATCACAGTACAAATGGACGCGTGACGTCCATTTGTCTCATTATTGGCAGTGTCTCAGCTAAGGTAGTATCCATGAAGTCTCTTTACTGTAAAGTTATTATTTGTCCTTTTAAATTGATAAGTTATTTGTGGGGAGGTATTTTGAGGTTGTGTAAATATCCTGTTCTTCATCAAAATTTTGAATTGCATATATTTTCCATAAAAAAGGATGATACAGATGGAAATATTTGATGGAGATGAAGTGATTTATTACCTATTTTTCCACCAGTATTTTACAACTACTCCCCCTTTCAATCCTAAAATATAAGCAAAGGTGTGCAAACATGTACATGAGGAGGTCACAAGCCAACAGTTGGAGGACATATATTCCAGGATCCCTGAGAGTAACAATGTGTTTTGATAATGTGGGCAAGTGTGCTGTTTGGTGAGCTGGGAAATGAAAGGAAATTCCTGATAAGAATATAGGGACTCGGGAGCGGATATAGCTCAAATGCTTGGGCGTCCGTTTTTCATATGGAGGGACCTGGGTTCGATCCCCGGGACCTCCTGGTAAAATAATAAAGAAAAATATGGAAGATGCGTGGGCTGCCAGGCCCTGTGAGTGGGCGCGCCAGGCCCCGCTAAGCCACGCAGCAAGATGATGACGTAACAGGAGAGTGACACAAAGGAGAGCCAAGATGAGACGTGCTGAAAAAAACCAGTAACTAAGGTGGTGCAGGTGGTAGGACACCTCTCTCCCACATCAGAGGTTCCCAGGATTGAATCCCAGTGAAGGCAGGAGGAGAAGGATGAGAAGAGAGGGTAGGAAGCAGACACAGAGTCGCCCAGTGAATGGACACAGAAACAGCAAAAACGGGGGGGCAGAGGGAGGGGATATAATGGATAAAAAAATAAAAATAAAAATAAATCTTTGAAAAAAAAAAAAGAATATAGGGACTGGGGTGTGGATGTAGCTCAGTGGTTGAGCACCTGCTTCCCACGTATAAGGTCCTGGATTCAATCTCCAGTACCTCCTAAAAAAAAAAAAAAATTGGAATATAGGGACCAAACTGTGGAATTTTCCTTTCCTGTCCTGTCAAGTTTGATTATCTTTTAGTACTTTAAGAAGTATAGCCCTTTGGAAACACAGATGTTTAATCCTATAGTCAGGTCAGGAACCACAGTCTGATTATACTCTAGAAAATGTCTTAAAACAGCCTAAAGTTAAAGTTGCCTCTTATGACTCTAGCTTAGCAGAATAGCCCTCAAGAGAAAAATAAAATCTTATCTTAGATGTAGCCTGGTAAAAAGCCAAAGTCATCTTAAATACCTGAGGAATGAAACTTGAAGTTGAATTGTAAGAAGTTACAAGTCATTGGGGGGTGGGGCAGAAATTATCTTATCCAGCAGAGCAAAAGCTAGCTAGAGCCTACACATTCCTTTCTGCTCCCTCCCCCCATTGAAAACCATAGTTTCTTTAGGTTGAAAGTCCAGAAGCTGAAGCAGGAATCTTCAGGAGTTAATGGGAAATGACAGGTGAGCAAGTTAATAACCTCAGGTGGCAAACATTCTGCTACAAAGTATACTGGGGGAAATTCGGATGCAGTTAAATCTAGGGCAATATTACCTGTTTTCTAAGGTAATATGTTCAAATTTAGGCTCTGGTTCACTGTCAGCTTCTCCATCAGGCCATCCCTCATTTTTTTTTTAAAGCTTCTTATGAACATTCTTGTATGTGTCTTTTTTTAAAACTGACTTTATTTTTTCTTTTTGGTGTACAGTTCTTATGAGATCCCCCCCCACCCCCTGCTTGCTGTCTGTGTCCATTTGCTGGGTGATCTTCTGTGTCTGTTTCTTGCCTTCTCTTCACATTTTTCTCCTCCAGGCTTCACCAGGATTCGATCCTAGGGATTTCCGATGTGGGAGAGAGGCACCCTGTCCCTTGTGACACCTCAGTTCCTGGTTTCTGGCACCTTGACTCTCCCCTGCGTCTCTCTTTTGTTGCATCATCATCTTGCTGCATGGCTCACTGCGCGAGCCGCTGCATGGCTCACTGCGCGAGCCTGGCTCGCCTGCTCACCTTTTTTTTTACCAGGAGGTCCCGGGGATCGAACTTGGATCCTCCCATGTGGTAGATGGATGCCCAACCACTTGAGCCACATCTACTTCCCCCCAATTGTTTTTAAATTAAAAATTAAAAAAAAAATTTTTTTTATCGTGGTAACATATATACAAGATAAAATTTCCCATTTTAACTATATTCAGATATACAATTCAGTAGTGCTATGGTGTTAAGTACATCCACAATGTTGTGCTACCATCACCACCTTCCATTGCCAAAACCTTTTCTGCATCACAAACAGAAACTATGTACCCATTAAGCAATAATTTCCTATTCCCCTTCCTCCTGGTGCCCGACCCCTGATGACTTGAACTCTACTTTTGTCATTATGAATTTGTATATTTTAGTTATTTCCTGTAAGTGAGATTTTACAAGTCAGTCCTTTTGTGTCTGGTTTATTTCATGCAACATGATGTCTTCAAGGTTCATCCATGTTGTTGCATGTATCAGGACTTCATTACTTTTCAAGTCTGAATAATATTCTATTGTATGAATACATCACATTTTGTTTATCCATTCATTGACTGAGGGACATTTGTATAGCCTCCATCTTTTGGCTATTGTGAATAATGCTGCTATGAACATTGGTGTACAAATATCTGTTTGACTAAGTGAGATCACTGGCCCATACAGTATTTCTATGTTTAACGTTCTGAGGAACTGCTAAACTGTTTTCCACAGTGGCTGCACCATTTTACATTCCTACCAACAATGCACGAGTGTTCCTATTTCTCCATATCCTCACCAGCACTTGTGATTTTTTGTATTTTCTGTTTTTTAAATAAGAGCCATTCTATTGGGTATGAGGTTGTATCTCATTGTGGGTTTGATTTGCGTTTTTTGAATGGCTAATGATGTTCAGCATCTTTTCATGTGCTTTTTGTACATTTGTATGTCTTCTTTGGAGAAATGTCCATTTAAGTTCTTTGCCCATTTTTTAATTGGGTTGTTTGTCTTTTTGTTGTTGAGTTTTAGGAGTTCTCTGGATATTAAACACTTATCAGAGAAATGGTTTCCAAATA
The DNA here is from genome assembly GCA_029593785.1 of Cabassous unicinctus. Taxonomy (NCBI): domain Eukaryota; kingdom Metazoa; phylum Chordata; class Mammalia; order Cingulata; family Chlamyphoridae; genus Cabassous; species Cabassous unicinctus. Next base: position 5,086 of record JAQZBX010079719.1, on the reverse strand, counting down.
TTTTTTCCCATTCTGTATGTTGTCTTTTCTTGATTATGTTCTTTGATATACAGCAGCATGCCTTTATAATCTGAACATTATTCAAGAGATATTTATTCAGCGCCTTCTAAGAGAAAAGTTCAAGCCAAACAATCAAAGTATTTGATCAGTTAGGATTTTGTTGGTTAGAAGAGATTGAAAACTTGATCCAAACTGGATAAAGCAAAAAGAAGGGGATTTATTGGCTGGTAGAAAGGTAGACCCAAAGGCAAGGCCAGCCCCGGGTATGGCTGGCTCCAAGGCTCATGATATCACCTAGCTTTTGGGTCCACCTTTCTAGGACTTCTGCGGCTTGGCCCTCCTTCGTATCTTGCTTCATGACAACCACCAGGGCAGCCGTGGTTCTTAACATTGCCTTTCCACACTGTGTTAAAATTAGGCCTGTATCCTAACACTCCCAACAAGAGCCCTGAGGCTTACTCTGATTGGGCTGGCTTAGGTCAGGTCCTTGTTCCTGAACCTATTACTGTGGCCCTGAGGAAGGGCTATGCTGATGAGTTTGAGTAAATCAGGGCCCGCCCTTGGAGCTGGATATGGGATCCCACCTAAATGGTACGTGAGTATAGGTAGTTTGTCAAATTCTGCTTTCTGTTGTCAGGATGGAGGGATGCTGGGCAGCAGTCAGCAGAGATACAATCACCATCTCTGTCCCCATGGAGCCTCATACAGCCTATTCAGTGAAGCAGGCAATAAACAAGTAACAAATGATAAAATGTGTGAAGTAAAGAAACATAGCTGTGAGACTGTATGTCATGAGTACAGACACATTCCAGATTAGGAGTTGGGAGGTTGTGGCAGTTTGATATTATTTATGAATTCCAAAAAGCGATATTGATTATGTTTGTAAACTGGTCTGTTCCTCTGGGCATGATCCCCCTTTGATTGTATTAAATTCAGAGGTTTTTCACTTTTAATTTATTAAATCAAGATTAGGGCTTTGATTCAACCATGTCATTAGGGTGACTCAGTTTGAGTCCCTGCCCCCTTTGTGGGCTATATAAACAGACAATCACTCAAGTAGATACACAGAACAAGATACACAGAGGAATAAGGAGTGCTCCATAGATTTGTCAGAGGAGAGAACTTTGATCCTGGAGCCCCAGGGAGAGATGAGCCATTTGCCTGATAGTTTATAGCTGTCCTTGTGATGAAAACAGAGAAGCTGAGCCCAGAAAGAAATGAGCCCTCCAGACTACAGCTGAGATTGGAAGAAGCTGGGCCCACTGAGCCTTTTTTTTTTTTTTTTTCAAAGATTTATTTATTTATTTATTTATGCCCCCCTTGCTGCTTGTGTTTGCTGTGTCTGTTTGCTGTGTATTTTTTCTGTGTCTGCTTATCTCCCCCTTGCTGCGAGGTCTTGCTGCATCAGCCCACCGTGCCGCGCGGGCCGGCCTGCCCTCACAAGGAGGCCCCGGGAAGCGAACCCGGGGCCTCCCATATGGTAAACGGGAGCCCTATCGATTGAGCCACATCCGTTTCCCAGCCCACCGAGCCTTAAGAGGAAGAGGAAGGCTGAACCCTCGCACACATCGCCCGCCATCTTGCTTCAACACATGGCAACAGAGTTTGGTGAGGAAGTAACTTTGAGTTGGATTCTTTAGGACCTTGTGACTGTAAGCTTCCACCCCAAATAAACACCCTTTATAAAAGCCAACAGATTTCTGGTACCTTGCGTCAGGACCCCTTTGGCTGACTAATAGAGAATTTGGTACAGAGAAGTGGGGTGGTGCTTTTGGAATTACTAAAATGCTGGAATGGTTTTATAAATGGAGAAGGGGTATTTTTTTTGGAGGAATTATGAGATGCTTGATAGAAAAGGCCTAGATTACTTTGAAGAGTCTGTTGGTAGGAACATGGATGCTAAAGAAACTTTTTATGAGGTCTTAGAAGGAAATGATGAAACTATTATTGGAAACTGGAGGAAAGGCGATCCGTGTTTTAAAGTCGCAGAAAACTTAGCAAGACTGACTCCTGATGTTGTATAGGAGGCAGAATTTGAATACTACAGGCTTGGATGTTTAGCCAAGGAGATTTCCAGACTAAATATGGAAAATGCAGCCTGGCTTCTTAACAGCTTATAGCAAAATGCCAGATGAAAGAGATAAGCTGAGAATTGAATTGTTGGACACAAAGAAACCAGGAAGTGATTCTGGAAATTCTAAGCCTCTGGAAGTCAAGCCCCCAGATGATAGTGCTCCATTTGAAGACTTAGCTAAACTTGGAACCTGTAAGCCAGGATTGGAAATGCATTTGTCCAGGAAAGACTTGTGGAAAGTCTTACTGTCTGATGGCTTGGACTCCTGCTTCTTGCATGCTAAACCAACAAGCTCTTTGAGAAAGCTGTATGAACAAAACCACTGTCATCCTGGACTAAAAGGAACATCGAGGGAGAGAGATGGAAGGGAAAATGGCTTTAAGAGGAAAACCATGGAAACTGAGGTCTGGAACTAAGACATCTTCTTGGGCCAAGATAGGAACTCCACCCATGTGTTCAGAGAGGGTGAGTTTGCCCCGGCAGTTGGAGAAGGTGGATGTTACCGCCCAATGTTCAGGGAGAGTTTTGTCTCCCCAGGCTACAGAGAGGGTAAAGCATATTCCCCAAGGGTTGGGGAGAGTGAGGTCTGGAGCTTAGTTGCCACCCAGATGCTAGATGAGGGTGGAACCAAGAAAATGGCTGTTGGGCAGGCTCCAGGGAGAAGAAACTATCATCTTAAGAATGACTCTCAGACTTTGAAATCTAATGGAGTGTGCCCTGCAGGTTTACGGAACTGTAGGGGACCCCAGACTCATGTTTCCCTCCCAATTTCTCCTTATGGTAATGCAAATGTTTATCCTTTGTCCCTTTGTGTATTGGAAGCAGATAATTGTTTTATAAGTTTCAGAGGTCTACAGCTAGACAGGACTTTGCCTCAAGACAAACTGTATTTCTATAAAATGATTGTGATGTGATTTTGTACTTAGCATTGTTATTGATTTAAGGTGGTTTTTTTTTTTTTTTAATATTGTAATGTCTTTTTAGAATTCAGAGGGTGGAGTGTGGCAGCATGATATTTATGAATTCCAAAAAGGATATTGATTATGTTTATAAACTGGTCTGTTCCTCTGGGTATGATTCCCCTTTGATTGTATTTGTATTTGTATTCCCCTTTGATTAAATTCAGAGGTTTCACTTTTAATTTATTAAATTGATTAGGGCTTTGATTCAACCACATCATTAGGGTGACTCAGTTTGAGTCCCCACCCCCTTTGTGGGCTATATAAGCAGTCACTCAAGTAGATACGCAGAACAAGATACACAGAGAAATAGAGAGCGCTCGATAGATGTGGCAGAGGAGAGCGCTTTGATCCTGGAGCCCTGGGGAAAGATGAGTTGTTCACCTTAGTTTACAGCTGACTTTGTGAAGAGACCAGAGCAGCTGAGCCCAGAAAGAAATGAGCCCTCCAGCCTACAGCTGAGATTGGAAGAAGCTGGGCCCACAGAGACTTAAGAGGAAAAGAAAGGCTGAATGCTCACAGACATTGTCCGCCATCTTGCTTTAACATGTGGCAGCAGAGCTGGACTTTGAGTTGGACTCTTTAGGGCCTTGTAACCGTAAGCTTCCACACCAAATAAATACCCTTTATAGAAGCCAACAGATTTCTGGTACTTTGAATCAGCACCCCTTTGGCTGACTAATACAGAGGTGGCATTTTTTTTTAAAGATTTATTTATTTATTTATTTATCACCCCCCTTGCTGTTTGTGTTTTGCTGTGTCCATTCGCTGTGTGTTTTCTCCGTGTCTGCTTATCTCCCCCTTGCTGTGAGGTCCCGCTGCATCAGCCCACCGGGCCGCGCGGGCCGGCCTGCCCTCACAAGGAGGCCCCGGGAAGCGAACCTGGGGCCTCCCATATGGTAAACGGGGGCTCTATTGATTGAGCCACACCCACTTCCTGTTGTGAGGTCTTGCTGCATCAGCCCACCGCGCCGTGCGGGCTGGCCTGCCCTCACAAGGAGGCCCCGGGAAGTGAACCCGGGGCCTCCCATATGGTAAACGGGAGCTCTATCCATTGAGCCACACCCGCTTCCCCAGAGGTGGCATTTGAGCTGAGATCTGAGGGGGAAGAGCAGGAGATTAGGGAGAGACAAGAGCAATTTGGGCATCTTTGGGGGACATTTATCATTTTACTTTTTTTTGGGAAGTGCTGGTGTGTGATATTGAAAACACTGCACAAACAGTAGGGGGCCCTGTAGAAGCTGCATTGCCCACATTGGCCACAGGAAGGTGATTGCAGGCAAGCACCAGCTGGTCCCAGGTGGCCACAGCCTTCCGGGTGGCAGGTCAGATGGGCACCCAGCCTTAGCCTACTATAGTGCCTCGGTATTCCAAATGAGTGCAGCTAGATTTTATTTTATTTTTATTTTTATTTTCTTAACTTTATTTGTACATTTAATAATCGAAAATATAAACAATTAAAAACTAAAAAGTAAACACAGATGAATAAATATATACATTTGAGTCTGGGTGGAGGTTAGGTGTGACACAATGGGAAACTGAGGCCATAATGTATAAGAAAAGATAGTGTTATTTATAGGTCCCAGAGAAAGGGGGGCAACAAGGGGTCGACGGGAAGCACCATCAGCTCCGTGGTTCAACCAGCAGGTGGGAGCGCACAGGCAGAGCGAGAGGGATCCCGTGCCTTTATTTTGCTCCAAGGTAGAGGTTAGATTTCCTGTGGGAGTCAAGGATTGTTTAGTTTAAAGCAAATACCCACAAAAAGGGAAAGGGATTGAGGATCTAAGGGAGGTGGGGATGTGAGTTTATCATTTGGAACCTCTGTGGGTTTTGGGTGAGGTGTTAGGTGTGTGGGTGGAGTGGATGGTGGACACAGTTGTGAGTCTGGGCCTTGGGGGACTTTGCACCCCAGGGCTGGAAAGCTGCTTATTAATTATTGCAAAGGTCAGTTTTGAGGCAAGTGGTTTAGCCAAAGTAAGATAGATACTGAGACAGCACACAAAAAATTTTGATAGTTATAACACTAGGGCATTGTCTTTCCTACTGGGAAAGC
>JAQZBX010079718.1:0-13938 GCA_029593785.1 Cabassous unicinctus | reverse complement strand
GGGGTCAGGGAGAGGGAAAAGCAGTTGTAATACAGGGGCTTTTTCGGGACTTAGGAATTATCTTGAGTGACATTGCAATGACATATAGGCCATTTTATATCATCATATAACATGCAGAACTGTGGGGGAAAGAGTGTGGTCTACAATGTGAACTATGGTCCATGCTTAGTGGCAAAGCCCCAGGATGTGTATATCCATTGCAGGTGATGTGTCACACTAATGAAGGATGTTTATGTGGGAGGTTGTGGGAGGTGTGGGAGGTGGGGAACATGGGAATCCCTATAATTTTTGTGTAACATTTATGTAATCTAAGTATCTTTAAAAAATTAATTTAAAAAAGGTAAATTTATAGACTTTTATTCAGTAGGGATGGAATTAATTTTTGTTGAGTAAAACAGATAATGCTATTTATTGCTTTATTAGACATTACCAGTTTTGTATCTTACCCAGCCATCTCATGTAAACATTTCCATGTGTTTGTGAATGTGTGTGTATATGTATAACTAGCTGATGAAATGGTCCTTGAACCACTTTAATATTTTACTGGTTACCTCATTAACAAGTGAGTTCAATAACATTTTTGATACATATTCATGTTATATTTAAATAAGGGTTATGATTTTATTTTCATGAAAATTATACTTTAGGTTATTTGAATGAATCAGCTTTGACTGAATTTGGACTTTATTATATAATTTGTTTTAATCACATATTGTACATAGAGCATCAAGATAACATTTTAAAATTGAAAATCATATATTTTGGGAAATACTAAATTACTTTGAAATTTCTTATGTTATCTCCATAGACCTCCATTTCTTGCCTCAGATTTTTTTTTTTTTTTAGGGTACTGGGGCTGGGGATTGAACCCAGGGCCTCATATGTGGGAAGCCGGTGCTCAACCACTGAGCCACATCGGCTCCCTTGCCTCAGATTTATATGCTTTTATATTTTATGAAAATTTTATCAAGAAGTTGCAGTATATGAAAATTTTTACTATACATAATCATTTCCTCTTCATTTTCATTTTTCATTGAAGTAGCATGTAAGGAGTCCTTTTTATGATAAAATGTAGAAATATACAACATGGCTATGCATGCTCTTCATAAGAATGGGTGGCACTAATAGTAAGTAGCAAAAAAAAAAAAATACATTTTAGGATAGAGCAGTAATAAACAGAAGATGGAAATAAGGAATTTATGTGTGCTTCCAGGAATTAAGTAAATGGCTGGGGATTAATGGCTACAAGTACAACTCCCAATTTGCCACTAATTTCCTGTGAATCTTAAGGAATCACTAAAATTTTTAGTTTTTTTCCAACATTGTTTACCAAGTGTTATAACATTTGTAGAGATAGGATTTGGTAATTTAGTGAAGTTGTAGGAAAAAGTTAATGAATTGGATGTTCTCATGCAAAAAAATTAATATCCAAAAATATAAATCTTACTGGATAGGACTAACTTTATGGCTTTATAAGAAAGTAGGTACATAAGTGTAATGTAAGGTTCACCAAAAGATATCTTTCCCCATCATGTCTCCTATACTAATCTGTTTCATTATTATTATTATTATTATTATATTTAACATTTTAGTTTGAAATACTTTCAAACTTACAGGACAGTTACAAAAATAATACAACTGCCATACAGATAACCCCAATAAACCCCTACCTCCGACATATCCATTTCCACCAATTTTAATCTTTTGCCACATTTGCCATGTTGTTCTATCTATCCATCCATCCATCCATCCAACCATCCATCCAACTACTTACCTACCTACCATCCAACTACCTACCTACCTACCTACCTATTTATCAATACATTTTCTGAACGCTTGAGTATAAGTTAAATATAACATGCTCCCTCCACACTACTTACTGCCATGTTTATTTCCTAAGAACAAGGATATTCACTTTTGTAGCAGACTTAAGTGCAGTTTTCAAGTTCAAGAAATTTAACATTGACATAAAGCTTACAGTCTATATTCCAATTATTTTCATTTGTCCCAGTAATGTCCCTTTGAGCCCTCTCTCCTCCCTTATTAGATCCCATCCTGGATCTTGTATTTCATTTCATTGTTATTGTCTCTTTAGTTCTACTTTAAAAAAAAACTGTTGAAACATATATACAACATAAACGTTCCCATCGTGATCACTCCCAAGCATGGTATTCGATGGAATTAATCACGTTAACAATATTGTGGTACCCTTACCATCTTCCATTACTAAAAACAATCCCATCTCCCCAAACAGAGACCCTGCTCCCATTATGGATTGACTCTCCATTCTCCCTGTCCCCTGCCCCTGGCAACCTGAATTCTAATTTCTGTCTCTATGAACTTGCCTATTCTCTAATATTTTCTTTGTAGTTACTATGGGGTTTAAATTTAACTTCCTAAATCCGTAACAATCTCATTTGCTTTGGTACCAGTTAACTTCAATAGTATATACAAACTATGTTCCTACACCTTTCTGTCCCCCTACCTTTATGTCATTCTTGTCATTAATTATAGGTTTTTACATTGAGTCCCAAACCATTGATTTATCATTACATCTGATGCATTTGCCTTTTCAATCCTGTAGGAAGTAAAAAGTGGAGTTACTAATAAAAAATATAATAATACAAGCATTTATATTTACCCCTGCCATTATTCTCATGAGAGATTTTTAGTTCTTCAAGCAACTTTGATCTATTGTCTATTATACTTTCCTTTCAATCTGCAGAACTCTCTTTAGCATCTCCTGTAGGGCTGGTCTAGTGGTGTTGAACTCCCTCAGCTTTTGTTTATCTGGAAATGTCTCAATCTCTCCCTTATTTTTGAAAGACAGTTTTACTGGAATTAGAATTCTTGGATGGCAATTTTTTGCTGTCATCACTTTAAATATGTCATCCCACTGCTTTCTTGACTCCGGGGTTTCTGGTGAGACATCAGCATTTAATCTTATTGAGGCTCCCTTGTATATGACATGTTGATTCTCTCTTGCGGATTTCAGAATTTTCTCTTTATCTTTGGCATTTGGCAGTTTGATTATAATATGCTGTGGCTTGGGTCTATTTGGGTTTATTCTGTTTGGAATTCATTGAGGATCTTGGATATGCATATTCATGTCTTTTGTTAAATTGGGGAATTTTTCAGCCATTATTTCTTTGAATATTCTCCCTGCTCTTTCTAGCTTTCCTTTTGGAATTCCCACATTGTGTACATTGTCCCACACATTCTTTAGTCTCTATTCACTTTTCTTCATTCTTTCTTCCTTCTGCTCCTCAAACTTGATGATTTCAACTGTCTTATCTTCAAGTTCACTGATTATGTCTTCTGCTAGCTCCAATCTGCTGTTGAACTCCACTAGGGACTTTTTAATTACTGTTACTGTGGTCTGCTGCTCAGTTTGGTTCCTTTTAATAATTTCCAACTCTCTATTGATATTCTCTTTGTGTTCATCAGTTGTTTTCCTGATTTCCTTTAGTTCTTTGTCCATGTTTTCCTTTAGCTCTTTGTGCAAATTTAGGACCATTTTTAAGAAGTCTTTGTCTGATGTGTCTCAGGTCTGATCCTCCTCACTGATGGTTTCTAATGCTTTAATCTTTTCCTTTTCCAGGGCCATTGCTTCCTATTTCTTTACATATAAAAATATGTAACCTTTTGTTGAAATCTGGACATTTTGGTATTTTAACATGTTATTGCTGGAATTTAGATTGTTAGGCATCTGTTCCTTAAGCATGTATCCAGCTAGTGTTATGACAGAGCTTTCCTTGAAGGTCAGGAGTTACCAAAGGAAAAAGAAAGAAAGGGGGAAAAATACCTTTCTTAGTCTTTGCCAAGTGACCTGTGCAAGTGCTTTCCTCTTGGGCTTATCATTTTGAGAATAGCTCCAGGCCAAAGCATAGGTGCCTTCCTGATGCCTTCTTTGTATAAGTTTTGTCTTGGCCATGCACATGTGGACCTGTTTACCTAGTTACAAATATTCTCCCTTCTCTAGGAAATAGTTTCCTCATGGTCCTGTGCTCTGCACAGTATGTCCTACAGCCAGCAATCCCTTTCCCCAAGCAGCATGACTTGACTACTCTCCCACAGCATTCTGTAGGAGTGCTAGGTGAGCTTTCTACATCCAGGGCAAGTTCTGGGATGGCAAGTCCCTCAGATCACCGCCAGACAGATTGGGCCAGACATGCATGCTCTCAGTATGTGCGTGATGGTTACTCGGCTTCTACCAGTACCAGGACCAGAGATCCATACTGGGAGCAAAGGCCAGCTCCTCGCCAAATTAATGTGGGGTTGGGGATTGGACAGCCAGGGCCCCAGGATAGCCTACTGCTTTTAACCACACCTGTTTCTTGATTTGGTGCTCACCCTATTTCTGTAATCCTTTAAGTGTTTTCTGGAGCTTTGAGAAAGATGTTTCTGCCAGTTCTTAATGTTTGTTCAGATCTTTGTGGGGAGAAGGAGCCCTGAAGTGTCTCCACTCTGCCATCATGATTAGGTCAAGGCTACTAATCTGCCATTTGCCTTTAATGCCAAACTAAGAGCATCATTCCTTTTGGTTACGAGTATATTCTTCCTTGAGAGTTAAATACATAACCTAATGAGCTATAATCAAGTAATTACATTTAAGAACATTTATGACAGATTGTTAAGAGTAAGCTTTGATAGAATAGGGGAAAGAAACATGCAGGAAGGCAGAAGGTCCTTGGTTAAGGGAGTAAGAGATAGGTGAAGCCTGGTTATTTACCAAAAACCTCACCTATTTAACTCTACCCCTCAGACCTCCTCACTACAGAAATATTCTCCCTTCTTCTTTTCTTTTCCCCTGGGGAAAGTTGCTGTTACCATAGAAAGCGTATTCTATGTGTGTAACCTATCCATTTCTTTCTAGGGGCAGACAAAAGAAACATTGTGAGTGAATTACTTTCACAGCTCTTCAGCCTTAGGCCATTAGCATGCCCAGTTTTAAGCACTTTTTTTTTTTTTTTTTTCTTTTTAAGCTAAATCCCTTATTGATTGTTTCTTCTCATTTACCCATCTTCTTTTAGTTCAATTTAGGAGCATCACGTTATGATCATTACAAACAGGATCAGAAGTATCTTAAATTGGATTCAAACATACCACTTACCTCTCAGCCATATACTGTGGAATTTACTTCTGGAAGAAACACCATTCTTAATTTTATTATTCTTTACACACATACCAAAAAAAGTGGTTTCCATGGAAACTGGGGAGTAAGTAACTTGGTAACTTTAACAGAAGTGCTTACTTGCTATTGGCAAAGCTGGAATAACAATCATGCGTTTACCAGAGGAATACAGGAGTTTCTTTCTATTATAAACTTGGCTACTCTTTTACCAGGCGTTCCATAGCCCTTCAATGTATTCCCAATATGGGAACAGTATTTTCTGCATTAATGACATAAGAAAATGTTTGTCATCTTGACATTGTATAGTGGTTATTTAAAAAAATAAAATTCATATTACCTTATATGTCTACTCCTTTGCTTTCTTTTATATCGAAGACTTCAAAAGGGCATCCTTGAGGGTTTTGTGGGTTTTTGGTTCATGTTATTTTTTTTTAATTTATTGAAGTATGTCACTCATACATGAACATACATAAACAATAAGTGTATAGCAATAGTTGTGAACTTACAAAACAAACATACATAACATCATACAGGTCTCTCATACCTCACCCTACCATCAATACCTTGCATTGTTGTTAAAAATTTTTAACTAATGATTAAAGAGCATCCTCAAAATATTACTACTAACCAAAGTATTTTCCCCCAACCCACCCTATTATTATTATTATTTATATCATTTATACATGAACATACATAAACAACAAGTGTATAGTAAAAGTTGTAAAGCAAACATTCATAACATCATACAGGGGTCCCATACATCAACCCTCCATTAACACCTTGCATTGTCATGAGACATTTGTTACAAATTATGAAAAAATACTGTCAAAATCTTACTACTCATTATAGTCCTTATAATACATTTGGTGTCTTTTCCCCCAACCCACCCTATTATTATTTTTTAAATTTATTTTTATTACAGAAGTTGTAAACTTACAAAACAATCATGCACATGTGCAGAATCCCAAACAACATCCCTTTATCAACACACCACACTGTGGTGGAACATTTGTTACAGATTATGAGATAATATCATCCGATTATTACCAGGTCCATAGTGTACATTTGGCACACATTTTCCATACTCCCCCATTATCAACACAGTACATCTTTGGCATAGATGCAAGAATATTACATTATTACTGTTAACCACAGTCCATAGGTCACTCCAGTTGTATTTTTCCCATGCTTCTTCACATTCCTACCACCCTGCAATAGTGTTGTACATCTGCTCTAGCTCACAAAGGACACTCTTGCATCTGTATCATCAACCACAATTCTCACCCACCTCTGGGCTGACTGTGCTATTCAGTCCCTAGATTATTCTCTATCTTTCTGTTAATTGGCATTTACATCCCTAGACTACCATTTTCAGCCACACCCCCATTTATAACCAGCTGTTACTCACTATAATGTGTTACCATCAACTCTGTACATTTCCACACTTTTACAGTAAAGGTAATTAAAACTTCTACATACATTAAACATCAATAGTCCATCTTGGTCCTCCTCTTATGTCTTTTAAGAATCCACCACCTACCACCAGGTCTTGAAAATATTTTCCTACATTTTCCTCCAGAAGCTTCATGGTTCCTGCCTTTATATTTAGGTCTTTGATTCATTCATCACCATGTATAAGGTGTGAGATAGGGGTCCTTTTTCCTTCTTTTGCCATGGATATCCAGGTTTCTCAGCACCATTTGTTGAATGGACTGTTCTGCCTAAGCTGGGTAGATTTGACAGGCTAGTCAATAATCACCTGACCATAGATGTGAGGGTCTGTTTCTGAACCATCAGTTTGGTTCCACTGGTCTATGTGTCTGTCTTTATGCCAGTATCATGCTGTTTTTACCACTGTAGCTAGGTAATATGACTTAAAGTCTGGAAATGAGAGTCCTCCAACTTCTCTTTTCCTTTTTAAGATGTTTTTGGCTATTCAGGACCCCTTACACTTCCAAATAAATTGATAAAAATGTTTTCCATTTATTTTTAAAATGCTGGTGGAATTTTTATCAGGATTGCATTGAATCTGCATATCAATTTGAGTAGAATTGAAATCGTAATGATATTTAGTCTTCCAATCTGTGAGCATGGAATGTTCTTCCAATTATTTAGATCTTTTTTAAATTTTATTTTAACAATGAGTTGTAGTTTTCTGAATACAAGTGCTTTACTTCATTGATAAAGTTTATTCCTGAATATTTGGGTTTTATCTGTCATAGTTTATTTTTACCACTCTTTTGACACTTTTAGTTACTTTTATTGATATAATCTTCATTTCTAGACTCTCTTCCAGGCCTCTCTCTCCTGTCTTTTCTTTTCAGGCTGTAGCATACCCTTTAGTATTTCCTGCAAAGCAGGTCTCTTGGTTACAAACTCTCTCAGTTTCTGTTTACCTGTGAATATTCTAAACTTGCCCTCATTTTTGAAAGACAATCTTCCCAGATATAAGATTCTTGGCTGGAAGTTTTTCTCTTGCAGTATTTTAAATATATCATACCACTGTCTTCTTGCCTCCATGGTTTCTGGTGAGAAATCAGCACTTAATCTTATTGGATATCTTATATGTTATGCATTGCTTTTTTCTTGCTGCTCTCAGAATTCTCTCTTTGTCTTTGGCATTTGACATTCTGATTAGTGTGTGTCTCGGAGTTTGTCTATTCAGATTTAGTATGTGTCTCAGAGTTGGTCTTTTTGGATTTTTTCAGATGGGAGTATGTTGTGCTTCTTGGACATGGATATCTATGTCCTTCAATGGGGTTGGGAAATTTTCTATTATTATTTTTTCAAATATTCTTTCTGCCCCTTTTCCCTTCTCTCCTTCTGGGACACCCATGACATTTTTGTTTGCATGTCTCTTGCTGTCATTTAGTTCCCTGAGACCTTGTTCTAGTTTTTCCAATCTTTTCTTCATCTGTTCCTTTGTATGTTCACTTTCAGAGGCCATTTCTTCAAGCTCACCAATCCTTTCTTCTGCCTCCTCAAATCTGCTATTATATGATTCCAGTGTATTTTTAATTTCATTTATTGCACCTTTCATTCCCATAAGATCTGCTGTTTTTCTATGTGTGCTTTCAAATTTTTCTTTGTGTTCATCCAATGTCTTCTTAATATCTTAATTTCTTTAGTCATCTCATTGAATTTATTAAGGAGATTTGTTTGAACACCTATGATTAGTTGTCTCAACTCCTTTATGTCATCTGGAGGCTTATCTTGTTCCTTTAACTGGGCCATATCCACCTATTTCTTGGTGGATTGTAATTTTTTGTTGGTGCTTGGCATCTGGCTTACTAGAATATTTATTCTGGGTGCAGTTTTTCTCTTTAGTTTAGGGTTTCCTGCCCTTTTCCCCTTGCTGGTTGTGCAGTAGTTCCCAAGGATATAGTTGGTGCTATAAGCTGTGGAGGCTCAAGCTGCCCTCCTTGCCCCAAGGACGGATGACGCTTCTCCCAACTTTCTTCTTTGCCAGGGGTAGGGACAGAGCCACAGCTGTGTGGAATAATCCAACTCATGCAGGCCTAGGCTGTAGCTGCCCAGAGAGACTGATGAAGCTTCACGCCCCTTTTCCCCTGCCTGGGGTGGGGATGGAGCTGCAGGTGTGGGCAGCAATATATGCAGTGTAGGTCCAAGATGACTGCAGTTGCCCTGGTAGATTTCCAGTTATTCAGTATGTGCCAGCCAAAAGTACCTGCAGTTACCTTGATGGCTAGTGCAGGGCCTGTCAGCTTCCTCCCTGCTAGAGGTGGGGCTGAAGCCTAGGCTAGGGCTACAGGCCAATCTGGGTGAAAGAAACCAGTATCTACCTCAGTCAGTCTGGCTTTCCCTCATGCTGAGGGTGGAGTCAAAATGGCGGTTACTGGCCTCCTTCTGACTTCGACAGGCTCAAACTTTAGACGTTCTTAGGGTTATACTTCAGCCAGCTGAATTTACTAATCAGTAGCTGAAATCAGTGGCCAACTGTCTCTTCCTCCTCTGTTTTTGGGAAACGGCACTTCCAATTACTGCTACACAATAGCAGCTGGGGTGACTTGTGCTGCCAAAGTAGGCTGATCACTGGCCTCCACGGCATGGCCTATAGTTTCCCAGAGAGGCTGGCGCAGCTCCCCCCAGCTTCCTCCCTGCCTGAGGTGGGCCTGGGGCTTAGGCTAGAGCTGCAATCTGATCTAGATGGTAAGAAGCCGGTCCCAACCAGCACTGTGATTTTCAGTCAGCCCCGCTTCCCCTCATGTCAGGCGTGGAGTTAAGATGGTGGCTACCGGTCTCTTTCTGACTTGGACAGGTTCAAACTTTAGCTGTTCTCAGGATTATACTTTAGCCCGCCGAATTTACTAATCAGTAGCTGAAGTTGGTGCCCAACTGTCCCTTAGTCCCCCGTTTTTGGGAAGTAGAGCTTTCGATTCTAGCCTTGGAATATGGCTTGTGCCTCCAGTGGAGGATGGGCAGCAGCCTCCATGGCGTAGTGCTCTACTTATGAATCTTCTCTCCAGATGGGCAGTCTCCTTCCATTCTTTCAAGGATGTTGCAGGATGCACTTCTGGTCTCCTGGAGACCCCAAACAAGTGCTTTAGAGAGTTCTGGGTGATTACTAACTGCCCTGTAGCAGGAGCTGATTCTAGGAGCTCCTTACTCTGCCACCATCTTGCTGGTTGTCTCTATGTTATTTTTTAATAAACATTGAAGTAATTGATTATACAATATTTGGAGAGCACAGTGAAATGTAAAGAAGGGGGAGAAAACCATTATCCTGACTCAATTTTAGTTAATTATTTGACCTGTGCTCTTCAAGCATTTTTCATAAGGTTTTTCTTAAAACATAGCTGAGATTGTTGAAGGCCTTAATTGCAATTGTAAGAGGAATTGCAGGCTCTCTGCTTAATTGGCCGGGATAATGGTTAAGACGGGTGTGTTTAGTATTTTTTTTACCTTTATTCTTCAGCAATAGGATTTATCTGACTCATCTATTGTATTAGTCTGCCAAAGTGTTATCAGAGCCAGTGTCTAGGTGCTCGGCTATGCTGCATAAAGGAATTTAAGGACACTCCATAGAGTAGGCAAGAGAGTAAAGAGTTTACCAAGAAATGAGAAAAGAGATAGGTTCACACCCAGACATGGGTGCAGGCTGTGCTACAGGGTGAGTCACGTGCCCCTTCTCTAGGGGTTTCTGGTTTTTTTGGCTGTCTTTGGGGGTTAAGATTTATGCTGATTGGAGTATTTAGGACAAAGAGGGGGAAATTCACTGGGTGGTTTGGTTTCTAGGGCTTTCTGTCTGGTGGTAATTGACTTCTGGCTACTGTCCTTGAGCCCTGAGCTTGTGTGAGGTGTTTACCAAAGTATGTGGATGGTGACGGTGGGGCCCTTTCTATTTTTCTTTCTTTCTGCCGTGTAAGAATGTTGCAAGTTACATTCTGATAATTCAGCAGGAGGGTGGGAGCTGCTAGCTGTCTTTTGATAACTTGTTTGTGTTAACTTTTCTTTGTGAGTTAACAGGCTGCAGGCGGTGCCTCAGGATTTCCTTCCAAGTGGTGTTTGTGTAACTCAATGGGTTTTCTGCCCTTCCTCCTTTAAATCCCTATTCTATCCTGCCTCAAAAAGGCAGCCAATGCAAAGTACCAGAAATCTGTGGGTTTTTATAAAGGGTATTTATTTGGGGTAAAAGCTTATGGTTTCAAGGCCATAAAAAATCCAACTCTAGGTTGCTTTCTCACAAAAGTCAGTTGCCACCTGTTGAAGCAAGGTGGTGGCTGATCTCTGGCTGGTCTCTGCCTCTTCCCCTGAGCTTTCTCTTCCTCTTGAGACTCCATAGGCTCAGCCTCTTGAGGCTTCATGCTTAAGTGAAATCCTCCGTCTTCTGGCATAGGGCTTGACTCTCAGGGCTTCCTGTGTGAGTCTCAGCTCTCTTCCCAAGGTCAGCTGTAAGCTATCAGGCAAAATGGTTTGTTTTTCCCTGGGGCATTAGCTGTTTGAGCCTTTTCCTTTATCTCTTCTGGTGTGTCTTCTTGAGAGAGTGTCTGTTTATATCAGACCCAGCAAGGGGGTGGGGACTCAACCTGAGTCATGATTACAGACATAGTCAAACCAAAAAGTTAACAGGTAATCTAATCAAAGGCCCCTCAGCTGATTTTAATACAATCAAATGGTATCACACCCAGAGGAGTAGATCAGTTTACAAACATAATCTTTCTCTTTCTGGGAATAATCATAAAATAATCTCAAACTGCCATATCTATCATTCAGAATTTCCTTTTATTAATCTGCTCTCACTTTTGCCTTAGAACTTTGTGCCTTCATTGTCCATATTTGACATGTAGGATTTATGGGAGTTTAGCATTTATTTAATCATCAATAAATACTTGCAACGGGGAAGAAGTCAAGCAATACTGATCAAGAAAGTGCTGGGGCCCTAACCTCTCCTCAGGAGAAACTCACAGCTTTAGGAAAATAAGCTCCCTTCAGTCCCTTTTTCCCTTCCTCCCCTGTTCTCCCTGGAATCCACATCCTTAGGAAGATAAGCACTCCTGGCCTGCCCCTTTCAACTGGAATTTACAACTCTAAACAGATAATAACTCTTTTCCTCCCTAATAGCCCTCTGCTTTAGGAAGATAAGTTAACCTAGCTCATTTTGCTTTTGTAACTGTGCCTGCCCACTTGTGTAGGAATTTGCCCGCTTAGAGTTCCTATATAAACATGAAAATCAAGACATGGAGCTCAGATTTTTGGAGACTTGACTCTCCTCTGGGCCTGCGTGTAATAAAACTTTGTTCATCCGCCCCCTCAGAGTGCTGCTTGGGTTTTCATTCTGTCTGCCGCAGCAATACCTTTGATGCCAGAATGTTATTTAGAGTCTAGATCCATCTGGAAAATCCCAGTACTGACAAGTGACTGCTGTGGGACTAAGATGCCAAGAGGGCATGAGGTAATGATGTAATGAGGCATCCAGGGCTGAAATCAGCAATGGTTGTTCCCTTCATCATACATATTCATATGCTTTTTATGAGATTAGCATTTAAATGATGAGGCTGAAGATATGTGTGGCTGAAAAGTGGAGGGAACTGGGAAATATAAGCAGAAAAGAGTTTTTGTCTTATGAAAGCTTCCACCAAAATGTACTCTTTATCAGCAGACTAGAGATATAAATAGCCTTTTTCTGAAGATACTAATAGGTATCATTTACTGAATGCTTACTGTATGTCAGACACATGATATTTATTATGTCATTAAATCCCCCAACAGTTAAGCACTAGTTTTTCCTATTTGAGCAACAAAGAAACTGAGTTATAGAGAAAGTAATTTGCCCAAAGTCAAAAAGTAACATTAATTACCAAATGTCAAATATAGATGGCATTTATTAGTATTTACTTTTTAAATTGCTGAGGATCTTAAAACTCAACATTTTAAAAACTGAATTATCTTCTTTCCTTTGAAATAGACCAAAAAGATTACTTAATGTCTTTAATGGAAAAGTGACAGTTGACTAAGCACACCCTTCCTGGTCTCTGAATCTGGAGTTTCTCTGTACTCTTCGTTGTCTATCAGTTGTAGATAGCTGATAGCAATGTAAATTATTGCTGTCCAGGATAATGAATATTGTCTGGTGGAAATGCAAGTGATTTCCTCAACTTCCCCTCCCATAGAATAAGCCAGTTTTGCAACTATCTGTAAATTAATTTTAGTGTTACTTGCTGCTTATGTATATGTAATTCTTTGAACTCTGCTTTGAATCCTTTGTAACAGCTCCACTAATAAATGAATTTAAAAGTCTTTGACAGGTGATCATTTTATGTTTGGATGAGTATTTATAATTTTACCCTCTTATAAACTCCTGAATCTACTTTTCTTCTTATATTGCAAACAGTCTTCATGTCCTAAATGAAGACATCTTCATTTTTAAATATATTTTAAGTACATCTTTTTTATTCCTCCTGCCTTATCTGGGCCCTCATCATCACATCATCACTAGCAGCAGTCTAGGTGGAACATAAATATTTGTTGAATACATGCATGAACACCCAGATTCAGGATAAGGATTATAACAGTTGTTGTCAATAATGGGAAGAGCTGAATTTGACATATTAGGAGACACCAGGGCTCTAGAAGTGCTGCTTTTTCAAAAATGTCCCTAAAATATGCTTTCATTGATACTTCTTTTTCTGATGAAAATATTTTAATATATATAGTAGATTTAGTTAGGTACCACAGAAAAAGCATTTTTATTAATCCTATTTCCATTCACATGGGGATGAATCCATTGTAAATAGGACATTTTGAAGATGTCATTTTAGTTAAGGGGTAGACAAGTGAATCAGGATGGGTCTGTAATTGGAGAGAAAGCCACAGGGAGAAGTCAGAAGTGGGAATTCAGCAGGAACCCAGGAGAGAAAGGAAAGGACATTGCCCAATGACAGGAAAGCCAAGGAATCCAAGGACTGTCAGTCTGCCAGAACACTAACAGCCCTGGAGGAAACAAACCTTCCAGTCTTTGAAACCTTGAGACAGTAAAGTCCTGTTGTTTATGCCAATCCTTTATGCGGTGTTTGTGATGGCAGTAGGAAACTAAGATAGTGCAATATGCACATTCCTTATTTTAGGAATAATAGAATGGATCTTGTGTTCTAACCCAGGAGATCGACCACACTCAGACTTTAAGACTTTAGTTACTTTTATTGAGCTAAGCCCGCGGGCGTCTGCAGCACACCTCACGCAGGAGGGAACTGCAGCCCCGAGGTTCTAAAATGGCTCCCTTTTATAGGGGGTCGCCGACGCAGTTTGCAAGCAAGCAGGGTGTACAGAAGCGGATCTTGGCAGTT
>JAQZBX010079717.1:0-13938 GCA_029593785.1 Cabassous unicinctus | reverse complement strand
GCAATTGAGAAAAAAGCATGTGCCAGATCAACAGTTGCATACCAGGTACCAGGGGAAGTGTAGATTTTCTCAAGCAATGATACCACATCTGAGACAGCAGCTGCAAGTGGAGTCACCAATTGGTTAAGTTTATGAAAATCTACTTTCATCCTCCAAGATCCAACTGCTTTCTGCACAAGCCAAATAGGAGAGTTGAATGGTGAAGTGGTGGGAATCACTACCCCTGCATTCTTCAAATCCTTGAAGGTGGCACTAATCACTACAATCCTTCCAGGAATCTGGTATTACCTTTGATTTACTATTTTGTTAGGTAGGGGCAGTTCTAGTGGCCTTTCCAACCATAATAGCCCTCACTCCACAAGTCATGGATCCAATGTGGGAATTCTGCCAGTTACTGAGTATGTCTATTCCAATTATGCATTCTGGAACTGGGGAAATAGCCACAGAATGGGCCCAGGGACCCACTGGACCCACTGGAAGATGGACTTGAGCTAAAGCTCCATCAATGACATGACCTCCATAAGCCCCTTCTCTGACTGGTGGACCACAGTGATGGTTTGGGTTTCCTGGAATTAATGTCACTTCTGAGCCAGTGTCTAATAATCCCCAAAATGTCTGACCATTTCCTTTTCCCCAATGCACAGTTACTTGGCAGAAGGCCATAGGTCTCACTGGGGAAAGGTGGGAGGAAGTTTAACAGTATAAATTTTTGGTAGTTTAACAGGGTACTTCCCCAAAGGGACCTGGCCTTCTCCTCATTCAAGGGGCTCTGGGTCTGTAAACTGTCTCAAGTCTGGGAATTGATTAAGGGGTCGTGATTCTCTGCATCTGTAATTTGACTTAGGGTTTTGTTCACTTGACCTAGAACTCTTCTTCTTATACAGAACCAGAAGAAATTTAGTAGACTGCCCATGTATTTCACTTCTAGGTACCCCATGATCTTTTAGCCAATGCCTTAACACCATGCGACTCAGACTATTCTGATTGCTGTTTTGAATCTGCCTTTCATTGCAATAGGCACACCCACCTTGCCTTTGGCGATCAACTGCCGATACTTGACTTTTACCAAACCAAGATCTGATCATCCCCATAATGTTTAAGGATTCTAATTTCATTACAGCACTCCCTACAGTAATATCTGGACTACAGCGAAGAGCAACCACAGAGCTCCTCAGAGAAGATTGGGTTAGTCTTACAAATTTATTCCTCCCTGTCCTGGTTAAAGGTGTGTACTCTGGACATTCCTGGGGTGGGTGGGCAAGTATCAAATGCTAAATCCATTCTAGCATTCCAATCTGTCTAAGTCTTTACATCCCCTCATCTACTGTATACCAGGGCAAATCAGGCATCCCCACCTCAGACATGCTAGGCCATCTTTTGGTTAATGTTTTAGTCAGCCACTCAAACAAACTGTTAGAGCCCTTTCTAACCCCTTGAGCTACAACATTAAATCCAGAATTTCTGCTTAGTGGGCCCATATCAATAAATTCAGCTTGATCCAACTTTATATTACTTCCATCATTATCCCATACCCTTAGTATCCATTCCCACACATATTCCCCTGATTTCTGTCTATATAAGTTGGAAAACTCATGCAGTTCTTTCAGAATATAGTGTACTTCCTCATGGGTCACACTTTATATTTCACCTTTGGGGGCTTGTTGTGATTTTAGTCCAGAAATAGGTCTCGAAGACAAGAGGGGTGATGGGGGTGGATAAGGAGAAGGATTAGAAATGTCTTGGAAGCTACTGACCTCAGGACATTCCTTTGCATTTTCTTCTGGTGAAACAGGATTTATCTCCTCAGGCAGGGCTTGGAAGGCAGATTCTTCAGCGCAGATTGGATGCTGGGCAGTGCATGCTGGAGTTTGGCTGGTACCTGCCTCAGGGCTTGGAGGAGGTCTAGACTCCCTGGGGCAGACTGGAGTCTGGATGATACAAGGTTACAACGTGTGGTCTCCACACGGCAGGCCTTTGAAGGTTTATCTGGTAAAGTCTCAGCAAAATTTAGGTTTCCAATGTCCCCATCAATATTATCATCATCTGATATGTCTCCATCCCAATCCTTGGGGTTCCACTCCTTTCCAATCAATGCCTTCATTTTAATTGCAGAAACCCTGCAGGGTTGAGATTTCAGTTTTCTCTGTAACTCTGCTACTCGTACAATGAGAATCTGCATTTGATTCTCAGATATCTCAAGTCTGTGGCCATAGGAAACAAGATTTTCTTTCAGGGCACACATAGCAACTTTCACATCATTCATGCGGCATTTAACTTGTAAATTTGAAGACTTTAGATTATCTCTTTCTTTTGTAATTGTATTCAGAATATGTAGGAGGAGCCAGCCAACATCATTATACCTTTTGATTCCACAAAATTCTGTTAATGTGTTGAAAACACTCTCAACCAGATCCTTGCTTCTTATAAGCATAGAAGTAGGCGGATCCAGTGATGCTATTTTGCATATCTCTATTGCCAGCTCATGCTATGGTCTGTTAGAAACCTCTTCATTATTGGAAAGGGAGTCATTATACCCTTGTGTCCAATTGGAGTACAGAGTCAATAGCAAAACACCCAGAACCACCCCAGACATCCCATGTATAAGACTCTGTTCCTTAAGAACCAATCCCAGTACCAAGCTGTATTAGTCATTGTTCTCTCAGGAAACAGAATCAACAGGAGATATCTGTCAATAATATGAGATTTTATAAAAGGCTCTCACACAACCATGGAGATACACAAGACTAGGGTCTGCAGGCAGGCTGCAAACCAGGGGTTCCCATGAAATTCCAATGAGAGGTCCTTCATGAATTTCTGGGAGAAGTTGGCTGTCTAAAGATGAGCTGGGAAATTCTCTCTGAATGTTGAAATCACTTCCCCTTTTAAGGCATTTAACTGATTGGTTAAAAGCATCATCCATTGCTGATGCAATCTCCCTGATTGATGCAGAAATATTCAGCTATCCACGCAGTAAACTCACTGGTGATCAAAGTCCATAAATACTCTTGTATTAGAATTAGCCCAGTGGTTGCTGAACCAAATACCTGGACACAATTACCTGGCTGAGTTGACACATTAGCCTAACCATCACAGAAGGTGATGTCCATTCCACTTCTAATTGAGAGGGGGCTTTGATCTCATACAGCCAGTGATGGGACTCCCTTCCTTGCAATTGAGGGCCCTTCAGTTTCCTTGGTATTGTGGTTGTCAATCCTCACCTCCTTGTTAGTTGTCCTGTGTGAGTCTAATGAACAAGAGATTAGATGTTGCAACACTGCTGAGGCTCAGCGCCCGGCTGGCACATGGACAGCCCAAAGATTACAGGCTGTTGGACATACACCTACAATCTCCAGTGCCAAGTGTAGGTTTAAATACAAGGGACAGTTGAGCCATGTGTAGGGAAGCTATAACTGAGTCCAACTCTAGTCACTCTCAGGAGCCCAAACTCCAAAGTAGGGCCCACTGGCAAGGCACCAAACTCTGGAGCTATCTGCCCTGACCATAGCACTTGGGTGTCTCCAGAGCCCTCAGGAGCCCCCACTATTTGGGGTAGTATCCACTTTTGCAGGGTATGAGATCCTGCTGAGATGTCCATAAGCATTACCTCTGGGATGACCTCCCAAACAATTTTGAAGTCTCTTAGCCATATAAACTCATTTTTCTTTACCTTTTCCCCCTTTTATTTGAGGTCTTTTTCCTGTTGCTTTCCTAGTTGATGTTTAGTAGTTATCCCTTGGTGCCAGGGAAGCCCATCCCTGGGAGTCATGTGCCATGCTGGTAAAGGTAATGCATTTATATCCTGAGTTTGGCTTAGAGATAGGCCAGAGAAACATGGAGGCAACTCTTAGGCACCACAGAACACTAAGCTAAGTTTCAGTTTCAAGAGCAAGGACTTATAAGTATAGTCATCAATATCAAGGGCCCCTCAATTGATCATTCTCCTTTGCCAGTGATTACCCATGCCCTTGGGGGTCTGTTTCTGCTCCATTAGAAAATGTGGCAGAGCTCTGCAGAAACTGAATTCAATAATCTTTAGGTTATTGTGTTAGTCTTCACCCACTGTGACAATGCCCCATGAACATTTGAACATATTTATATATACTTATATGTATGCTCAGGCGAACTTCTTCCCGTGTATTCTCCATCATTGACACCCCAAACCAATGATCTTCCCCTGTCCTAGTTGTAACCCTTCTGTGATCCAAAGTTTCTTCAAAAATGAAACCAATAATACAGCCAAATAAGGGGAGTGAGGCATATGGGAATACCTATAGTTTTTGTGTAACATTTATGTAGTCTAAATATCTTTAAAAATTTTTTTAAATATTAAAAAAATATAGCCAAATACAATTAATAGGAAAATGAAAAATAATGAAAAGTATAAAGATAAGAAAAAAAATTCATAAAAATAAAAAAATTAAATTAAATTAAAATATTGGGATCTTAAAAAATAATGAAAAATATTAAATTTTTTTTTACTTTTGCATTACATCACTGTAATATCTGGTGTCTTGTAGGTACAGTTACATTTTCTTCCATTTATTTCCCAGTGTCTTACATTTTTTCATTTTGTTTTCAAAGAAGTTTTAAGTCACAGTAAAGTCACATACAAAATATAGGGGGCTCCCATATACCCAACATCCTCCCTCTTTCCCCACTTCCTGTATAAATACATTTTTATATGTGGATGGTACCTTTGTTACAGCTGATATACAAATAGTGAAATATGGCTACTAACCATCGTCAAAGTTTTACATTATGGTTATACTTTTATAAATTTTGATGAAATTTAACATGACCTGGGTCCATCATTGCAAAATCATGTAGAATATTTCCTTTGCCCACTAAATACCCCCTATTCCATCTATTCTATTCCTCCTTCCCCTCCCCTGGATGCTCTTGGTGATCCCCTGGCATCACTCCTTAGATGACAAGATTCACAGTTACATGCAACAAGACTGAGGTCTTCACACACTGGTTTGTCATCCCTTTTTAAGAATGACCCATGTTCTTGAGAGATTCCTGACTGTCTATTTGTGAACAAATCGGTTCTCCCGAGGATGGGAGTCCAACTCCTTCCTGCTCATTATGAGAATCTCCAACCACTGATACAACACATTATGACAGAATGATCACTCACACACTCCCTAGAATCCTACTCTAGGTGTACCCTGTCCCAAATGCCCCCTGATCCAAAACCCTAAACCAGCAACCTTTCCTTGTCCTGTTGCCATAAGAGCATTCCCAACTTTTAACTTGCAACCACATACACGCAGAACCCCAGGGCTCACCTCGTCCCTCTCCCAACCCCCCATTACCATGGACCTTACAATCCAGGCTTCACAATCTACCCACGTGTCAACTCTGCACCAACCAACCCAATAATATCACTTCCCTCCTGTCATACACCTTCAATATGCAACTACATACTTTCACCTTACCATAGATTATGTTTGTATGGGTGTTAGTTTGCAGCCTTCTTCTACCTTTTTATTTCTTATAAACCTATCTTCCAGACAATAGCTCTCTGATTCTGCTCAATTTGCCTAATTTATATCAGTAAGGTCATGTGCCATTCATCCTTCCATGCCTCGTTTGCTTCACTCCACATAAGGTCATCAAGATTCATCTCTGTTATTGCATGTGTTAGCACTGCATTCCTTCTTACAGCTGAGTAATATTCCATTGTGTGTATGTACCACATTTTGTTTATCCATGCATCTGTTGATGGGCATTGGGTTGATTCCACCTTTTGGCAATAGTGAAAAATGCCTGATGAACATTGGTGTTCATATATTTGTTCAGGTCTTGTTTTCAATTCTTCTGTGTATATACCCAGCAGAGGATTGCTGGTTCATACGGCAGTTCTATAGTTAGTTTTTTGAGGAACTGCCAAATTGTCCTCCACAATGGCTGGATCATTCTAAATTCCCACCACCAGTGGATGAGGGTTTCCATTCCTCCACAACCTCTCCAACACTTATAGTCTGTTGTCAGGGTGAGGCGCAAAGGAAGAGTCAGACAAGTTCATGTATGTGAAGCAGAGGGCTGCAGCTCGCTCAGGCAAAACAGCCCTGAGGTTACTGTGACTCTCTCCTTTATTCAACTTACAGCAGTGTTTATTATTCTCAAAATAGCTTAACTTTGCCCACAATCTGTTTTGTCCTTACTTCAGCAAGAACATTTCTTTTTCTGGCAGTCTACCAAGAAGCAAAAGCACAAACATAGTTCCTTGCCCTAAGAACCTTGGTCTTCACATCCTGTTTTCTTTTCTAATTCAAGGAACTGTGTTCAGTTCCAAGAATGTGTTCCCGTTTTCAGGCTCAATCTAAGTTTATCTGGCTCCTTGTTTCTTCCTTCATTTCCCGCTTATTTTTTAATTGCAATAGCATGATGTGTACTGTAGCAGACTGCTGGTGCATTAATGGGCTAAGTTGTCATGATCTTCTGCAGACTAAACAATATAGAAAACAAAGTATTAATACAGTTATACATATGAACATAACAGATCCTGATAAACCATGTAACCATTGTTTAGGATGCAATTGTTCTAACCCATTCATTAAACCTTCCAAAACCTGGTCCTCAGTCATAACTTGTAATTGCTTTTCAAATGTCTGATGTATCTTCCATTGCAAGTATAGGATTTCCTCAGTTAATTTATCATGATTCAGAAGATGTTTTTTTACCAAGTCCTAAGGAAACTCAGTTGTATTGTAAAGCACAGGAGTAATACAATAAGATGTTTGATTCCAATCACATTTCATTTTCATTTGTAATTTCGTAGCTTGAATCTGATCTCCTAACAAAATAACAGTTTGTCTTAGGTCCGCTATTTCCTAATGTATTTCTGAATCTATTTGTCTTTGAGTTCCACATAACTGTTCTGAATTTTGTTGCCATGTTCGCACGAAGTCAGCAGTTTGAACTTCTTGTTGAAGGGCTATTCTTGCAGTGGCTGCTGTTGCTGTTATGGCTATAATTCCCATAATTACACCTATTAACAGTCCCATGAATCTTCTTGCCCTTTTCAACAATCTTTTAGATATTGAAGTCAATATCACCATAACTGGGGTATCCTGCCATTCTCAATTCTTCTGCACAGGTAACCACACTCCAATTCTTGCTCTTAAGATGTAAAGACTAGAGGTATTTGGAAAACTAATAGAGCTGTTAATACATGTATATAAAGAGCAGTCATTCAAACATTCTATTGCCCCATTACTACTATTCCAAGTAATATTACCCAATAATAAAACATAAGGAAGATGCACACAAGCTCTAGCCCATTCTGTATTATTATGAGTAAAGTTAAGATTGTAATTGGTACTTATATTTGAAATATGCCCCTGCTAAGAATGAATAGAGTAAAAATCTGAAGTTAATTTCCACAGATGAGGCTGAGTAGGATGTCCCACCCTGAAAGGATTAGTGAGTGTAAATCCTCCCCCATGCCAGATAATGGAATCATTTGCATATGTACTTATGCTTTGGTTCTCCTTATGCCATTTCAGGTTAAATGGCTGGCCCTTTCCTCGAGCAGAGCCCTCAGGGCTCCAATCATTTATGATTCCATAGGAATTATTAATTAACATTTGTGGTTCTGAGCCATGACACACAGTCCATGGAAATACAGGACTGTTAGCATACACATAAGGAATCTGGCACACGGGAACCCCCACAGAAATAGGAATTTCATCTTGAGAAATATTGCCTCTAAATCCTTGCGCAGCAACTGCATATATGGAATGGTGATTATGGGTACCATTTTTCCCAATACTTAACCATAATTGATAATGCATTTTCAAACAATGATCTTCCTCTCCAAAACATATGGGCATACCTTCCACTCCTGTAGAGTAATTACTAAGCAATTTTCCTTCCTCCTCAGGCTTCAATGGTCCATGGGTGTCAAATGGCCCAGGAAATCAGGCAGTCAAATTATTATAAACCACAATTGGAGGATCTGTCCAGGATATACTTCTTAATAGAGGTGGATTAGGTATGTAAGCCCAATACGTATAATTATCATCACCGTAACCCCAACTTACCCGTATAGTAGTAATGGCTAGCATGGCCAAAAACAGAGTTTCAGGGTTGAGAGGTGTTCCTTGATGTCTCACCATCATCTCTCCTTCTTGGATCAATTTCTTTAATTGCCCCCATGGCGGTGTTGTAGCCTTTTCAGTCTTCTTAGTAGGGAACGTGAAAGTATTTTGGGTTTTATTAAGATTTATTCCTTCCACTCCACATCTCACCTTCTTCATTTCTTCATCCATGGAGTGTTGAGGGTGCATGACATAATTTTATTCCTTTATCTGGAACCCACACCTTTACTGTACCTGTTGAAATATAAGCAAAGCCAGGGCCTCAGGAGATAACAGTCACCAGTTCCCATTGATTAGTTTCCAAATTCAAGTACAAAACAGGCTGCTCTTATGGTTGTAATTTTTCCCCAGGCCAGTGTTTACTCATCGGTGTGCAACCATTTGCAACCTCATTGAAAAAACCTGAGTGTGTATAAGGCTTTCATAAGCCTTCGCTTGGGGGTATCCACATAGTCTTCCCCTTTTTGTTTTTTAAGCATAGTCTTCAAAGTTTTGTTTTTAAGCTCAATGATAGCTTGACCTGTGCTGTTATAGGGAATACCTGTTACATGAGTAATATTGTAACTATAAAAGAACGTTTTACATTTGAGTGAAACATATGCAGGAGCATTATCCTTTTTGATAAATTTTGGAACGCCCATGTGAGTAAATGCTTTCAACAAGTGAGTGATAACATTATCACTCTTTTTAGTAGGGAGGGCTGTAGTCCAGGACAAAGAGGAATAAGTATTTACAGAATGAATAATATGTTTTAATTTACTAAATTGAAGAAAGATAGTAACATTCATTTACCAAATGTGGTTAATAGTATCTCCACGAGGGTTTACACCAGGAGGCAAGGAAGGTACATGAATGGCTTGACATTGGGTGCAATTTTGAACGATTATTCAAGCTTGTGCCCAAGTGACAGAATGGGAATCTTTTAAGTGTTTCACATTGGTGTGAAATTGATTATTTTTCAATTGCACAGATTGAACAGTTTCGACGAGGGAATCAATGCATCGATTACCTTTAGTAAGAGGGCCAGGTAATGTAGTGTGTGCTTGTATATGAGTGATATAGAAGGGATACTGTTTTTGCCTTATTAAATTTTGTAGTTGATGAAATAAAGTATGTAATTCTGAATCTGATAAAGGAATATGAACAGTTTCTATATGTTTCACTACAGTATAACAATATTGTGAGTTTGTAACAATATTTAGAGCAGTTTGTTGGTTAGTTAATAATAATATGATTGCAAACAATTCTGCTTTTTGTACTGATGTAAATGGGCTTTGAACAGTCTTAGCATGTTGTGGGGATCAATAATTGACTATCCTAAATTTATTGGCATCAGTAAAATATGTTTGTCCTTTCGGAATTGGGGGATTGACAACCTTTTTAGGTAATATCTAATTTTGTAATTTTAGAAATTGGAAAAGTTTAATTTTAAGAAAATGATTATCTAATACGTCAAAATAGTCACTGGTAGCTATCTGCCAAGACTCATTTAACAGAATAGCTTGGTCTATTTCTTTTTTTGTAACAGGTAAAATTATTTCTTGCAGTTCCATTCCACATAGCTGTTGTAAGCGTAAATGACCTTTTATTATAATTTGTGCCATTTTATTTAAATAAGTTTCCAATAATTTTGACTGTTTATTAGGTTAAAAAATCCATTCAATAATATGGTCAGTCTGAGTTAAAATTCCGGTAGGGGAAAAAAGAGTATGAATAACCAGTAAACGTAATTGTTCTAAAGAGTCAATACGTTGCAATTGTGCCTCATGGATAATATTTTCAATTATAGTTAATTCCTGCAAAGCCTCAGGAGTTAAAATACAATGACTATTTAATTGAGAGTTACCCTCTAGTGTTCTAAATAAATGTTGAAGCATATAATTAGGCATACCACAGCTAGGCCGAAGCCAATTAATGTCTCCTAACCACTTTGGAAAGTCATTTAAGGTTTGTAAAGTATCCTTCCTAATTTCCAACTTTTGTGGTCAAATAGTTTGTTCATCTAATCGATAACACAAGTATTTCCAGGGAGTAGAAAATTGCATTTTCTCGGTGGCAATAACAAGGCCATATGCTTTACAAAATTTTTGCACATCCATAAAGATTAGCTGTAACTGTTGCTCATTTTCATGTGCTAGTAAAATACCATCCATATAATGATAACATAATAATGATGGATATTTCCTTTTAAGTTTGTCAAGTGGTTGTTGTACAAAATGTTGGCATAAAGTGGGACTGTTCAACATACCCTGCGGCAATACCTTCCATTGGTACTGCTGAGTAGATGCGTTATTAAACTCAGGTACTGTAAATGCAAAATTTTCATGATCTGATGGCTGCAAATGGATGGTGTAACAACAATCTTTTAAATCTATAACTATCAAGGGCCAATTTTTAGGTATTAACGCGGGGTTAGGTAATCCTGATTGAAGTGTGCTCATAGGTTGAATTATTTCATTGATCTTTCTTAAATCAGTAAGCATTCTCCATTTTCCTGATTTTTTTTCATGAAAAAAAATAGGGGAATTCCAAGGACTAGTGGTATGTTCAATATATCCTAACTGTAACTGCTCTGCAACAAGTTGGTGTAAAGCTTCCATTTTTTCTTTTGTTAAGGGCCACTGTTCTACCCATATTGGTTTATCAGTTTTCCATTTTAACGGCAGAGCTTAATGATGAACAGTGGCCCCTATTCTAAATCCTGTAAGTTTGTATAACCCAATCCCCTGCGATCCCCAGGTTGTCTTTGAACTGCCTTGTAGTCATGCTTTTTGGTTTCTAAAAGGGGATTAAATCCCATATTTAATAAAGTCTGCTTGGTGGGAGTGGAAATAGTTGGAATAGTTAAAGTAGCTCCCCATTGCTGCAATAAATCACATCACCAGAGGGTAAGTGAAATGGCAGCTATAAAGGGTTGGATTTTCGCCTCTTGTCCATCAGGGCCATAACACCAGATAGGAATGGAGACCTGGTCAATTTCATTTAGTGTGCCAAGTCCTACAAGATTTGCTTTTACAGTATGCTGTGGCCATTCCACAAGCCATTGCGCAGCAGAAATGATGGAAACATCGGCTCCTGTGTCCGCTAATCTGGAAATAGTAATACCATCTTCAAAAACTACTTGAATAGTGGGACAATCCTGTTTGATGAAAGTTTGCCAAATAACTTGATGGTTAGTACTTCCAAAGCCACCCGTTCTTTTTTCTGATAAAGTCCTACCTTGCTGATAGGGCAAGAGTAATATCTGAGCGATGCACTCCCCGGGCGAAAAGGTATGAGGTTGTGACATAGACATCATAATATAAATTTGACCTTCATAATCAGCATCTATAATTCCCAAATGTACTTGCACCCCTTTCATAGTTAAGCTACTGCGTTCAATAATCAACCCCACAGTTCCTGATGGCAAAGGGCAATAAATATTTGTGGGAATTTGAACAATACCTTGTGTTGGAAATATAGTAAATTTATAGGGATTAGGTATGTCCAATATAGCACTATCCTGCATAGCATGAAATAAATCCTGTATTTTCATTCCTCCTCTCGGGATTTGAGTACCTGATGTTCCTGACTGGAGCTAACTGGATATTGGAGAATCATAGGTTGAAAAGTGCCCGTTTTTGGTTTTGGGCCCCGGGCTGGCCCGTTATTCCATTTCCCGAACTTCTTTCAGAAATGATATTACCAAATTTATCTTTAAGGGAACGGCATTCATTAGTCCAATGCTTACCCTTATCACAACGTCTACATACCCCTGGTGGCATAGCAGAAGATTGACCTTTAGATTCTAGGGGGGTACTTTTTATTTGCCGACGACAATCCCACTTATAATGACCTGTCTTTCCGCACTTATAACATCTAGAAGCAGATTGTCCAGCCTTAGTCATTTGCAAAAAAGCCGATGCCAATAAATTAGCATTAAAGGTACCAGAGCCTACATCACGGCATACACATATGGAGTCTTCAAAAGTACCTCCCTTTTGTTTTTTTGGTAATAATGCCTTTTGACAATCTGCATTAGCATTTTCAAATCCCAACGTAAGCAGCAAAACTGACTGAGCTTCTGCATGAGTAACTACCTTGCGAATGGCGTCATGAAGACGAGTTAAAAAATCAGTATATGGTTCATTTGGGCCTTGAGTTATTTTTGTAAAAACTTTATCAACTTCACCGGAGGAAGATAATTTGGACCAGGCCCGTAAGCAAATATCTTTTATTTGATCTAAAGCAGTATTTCCCAGTTGGGCCTGAGCACGCAAAGGAGCAGCTGTACCGGTCACAGTAAGTTCATCAAAAGTTGCTCCAGGAGAATTACGCACTGCGTTTGCACGGGCTATTTGCTCCGCCTCATCCCTCCACAAAGATTTAAACTGTAAATATTGACCAGCTTCTAGTACAGTTTTAGCCAAAGTTTCCCAATCAGTTGGGATCATTAAATTTTCATTAGCATACGAACCCAAGACACCCTGTACATAAGGTGAATTCGGGCCATAATTTGAGATAGATTTAAGAATTTTATAAAATTGAAATTCAATAGGGTCATGGGAAACATTAACACCACCTTGAGGATATTGGGGATTCGGAGGGAAAGGTTGTCTAGTAATAGGAAACAATAAGGCATCAGGGGAAGCAATGCTAGAAGGGGATACCGGAGTCTCATTTAAATATGCATCAACAGGAAATTTAAAACAGTTACGTCGTGTCTTATACTGTGAATCATCAGGGGAGGTATCCTTGGGAGGGGAAACATCAGCGGAGACAGGAAATGCTTTAACCTTACATTGAGTTTGAAATAAATCTTCCAATCTTTTAAAAATTTTTCCAAAATTATGGAGGACTCTCTGCTATTCGCAATTTAATCAAGAGGTGATGAAAAGGGATTTAGGGAAGTTTCCTCTAAATTATCATTCTTGTTGGAATATAGTTTTTCAAAGTATCCTCTTATGATACACATTATTTATTTGGGGTCAGTAGTAATATCCCCTTCCTCATTTCTTATTTTGTGTATTTGCTTCTTCTTTCTTTTTTCCTTTGCTTGTCTAGCTAGGGGTTAGTCAATTTTATTGATCTTCCCAAAGATCTTCCCAATTTTTTCTGGTGCTTTCTTATATTCTCTTTCATTTAGTTCTGTTCTAATCTATGATATTTCCTTCTTTCTGCTTCCTTTGGGATTAGTTTTTTTGTTGTTTTTCCAATTCCTCCAGGTGTGCAGTGAGGTCTTTGATTTTAGCTCTTTCTTCTTTTTTGATATATGCATTTATGGCTATTAATTACACTCTCAGTACAGTTTTGCTGTGTCCCACATGTTTTGATATATTGTGTTGTCATTTTCATTCATTTCAAGGTAGTTACTGATTTCTTTTGAGATTTCCTCCTGGACCCACTGTTTGTCTAACAGTGTGTTATTTAACTTCCTTATCTTTGTGCCTAATCTGGTTCTTTCTATATGTAGTTTTCCTGCTTCATTCTGTTGTGGTCAGAGAAATTACTTTGTATAATCTCAATCTTTCTGAATTCATTGAGAGTTGTTCTGTGGTCTAGCATGTGGTCTATCTTGGAGTATGATTCATGTTCAATCAAGAAAAATGTATATCCTGCTGTATTTGGGTGTAATGTTCTGTATATATCTGTTAGACCCATATCTTCTAATGTATTAATCAAGGTCTTTGTTTCTTTATTGAGTCTCTGTCAAGATACTCTGTCTAATGATGATAAAGTTATATTAAATTCCCCCCCATACTTGTAGAGGTTTCTATTTCTCCACTTAATTTTTCCAGTGTTTGCCTCCTGCATTCTGAGGTGCCCCAGTTAACTGCATATATATTTAATA